>NNCF01126352.1:106649-195341 GCA_002313205.1 Laupala kohalensis | reverse complement strand
TTGGTGAATGTTAAGCCAACATCGTATTGCGCTTGTGCGTCACCGAGTAATTAGCATCAGTGATAAAAAGAGCACGAACTCTGGACCAAATCAGTGCCAAGACTGAACTCATTGGTTAATAGAATGATGCCTGTAAATTCAGTGAACTGTTATGATTAAGAAAAAGTCCAGTTAAATTGTTAAATAAATAGGATTAAAGTCAGTGTAAGACCTCTGTGATTGGTATGAGAAAAGTATATGAAATTGCTAATTAGTAAATGTTATGATTAAAGCCAGTGTAATCTCGTGTGTCCTTTTGGCGGGAACGACGTCACTTTGGCGCTAGTGTAATGGGAATGTTTGATTTCTATTTGTGTTTTGTCTTTTGGGGGTGATTTGTTTATGTGAGGAATGTGTAATCTAGTGTGCCTTTTGGTGGGAATGACGTCACTTTGGCGTTAGTGTAATGTGAATGTTTGATTTCCATTTGTGTTTTGTCTTTTGGGGGTGATTGGTTTGAGTGGGGAATGTCTCCAGGTATTAAAATAGCGTTATAATGGATTTATTTGCCTTGCGTTTTCCTTAATTGGAACCTTTGCATGGTCCTTTTTTCCTTCAGATACAAATCGAACCCTTTTTAGTATTGTGGACCCCTGAGAAGAGCTAGCCGGGGCATTCACTTGTAACCATTCAAAATTATTTTCTGAGTATTAATTATTAACTTTTAAACCCCGTTCTGCCACACTATCCACTTGACCTATGTTGCTTGTGACTAAATTCGCAACAAGCTGGTTGTTCCGGGGCTGGTTAAGAGGGGTTCTGCTATCGTTTGCTATACCTCGCAGCATTCGAACGCGCGAGAATATCGCAACAGGTAAACATCTGAACGATATCATCTTCAAAACTTGTTCAAAGTTCAGTATGTCATAGTCAATGTATACGGCGAACATTGCTCGGTATGATGGTAAAATAAAATTTTGATTTGGTCCTATATTGACATTTTTATTGCATTAATAAATGTCCATTGTCAAGAAATACAGACGTATTTTGTTTAAAACAGAGGGCAGTAACCCACATCACTTATTGGAACGCCGCTCTCTCTGCCAAACAATTAATCAGAACGAATTAATGAAAATATTGTCACACCGGAGCCCGGCTCGTATAGAATACAGAGGCGGTTTTCATCTCCGACGATGCGTTAGGATAACACAGTTTTTGATTTAGAGAAACTCGCTTGGACTGCGTCATAGGTCTTGGTGAAAGGTTAAAACATGAACGCATGCAAAATATTAATAGAATTTAATGAATTAAAGAGCCCTGAGTGGGCTTGAGAATAATCAGTTACATTACGGCCCTTCTGGGCGAATGATTAGAACATTCTAACATAGCTTGCCGTAAGGGCCGCTTGTTTCGAGATCCGACAATGTTCCAAGTTGTTCATACCGTCAGGTAAAGCATCGGGCCAAAAGTTGATGACTACCCTCGTAGCCACGGTGAAGAACTCGTCGGCAACTCGTCTGGCGGCAGCGGTGGCGCTCAACCCTCGGGGTCCTCCGAATCTCTCGGTCAACGATAAGAAGACCTTTTTGATGCGTGTCCCTTTCCTTAAGTAAGTGCGGGAAGAGGGCGCGGGGGTCGGTGGGTGCAATGGGCTACGCCTTGGTGGGGTGGTGGAGACGTGTGTCCATAAGGACTCAATACTAAGGCGTAGGTGGTGGGGATTATCTATGGAGATGGAAAAAGTTGCACACGACACTACATTGTCATGTAGAAGTGGATGGGCGTTGTCTATAGATTTAGATGCAACAGGGAAGAAGGAGGGAGAAACGCCGTATGGAGGGGACGTTAGGGTGCAGCTGCGTCGGCTGTGTCATCGTCCTGTGCGTCACCTTGATTGACTACACAGAAAAACAGAATGTCTCACCACAGAGAAAAACAGGAAAGGGTGCGTATGCGGGCTACCGTTTGGAGGGTCCCATTTGGGAGGATAGTGGCTCCAGTTAATGAATAAGGCCTAAAGGATACCCGCATAGCGAGGGCTGTAAATAATCATTAACCTTTTCCAAAAGTAGCGGTGTCGAGACAACCGGAGGAGAGTCCAAACGAAAGATACAGATGATACAGAGGGAGAGCCGTAATGTCACCCCGTGACAATATTCAAGAAATTATGTCTTATTGTCGAAGGAGGATATATGATTGAATATCAAATTGTCAAATAAAGTTTTCATCGTTTTCACGACAGGAATGCTCTGAATTTGCTTCACAAAATGCACTAGTATTCAATAAAATAATGTAACGCAAGAGGAATTCCGTTTTATCAGCGCATAGGACAATTTCAAATAATACAACAAATATACTCCGAATCACGTAAGTTTGGATAAAAAACGGCAACATGGCTCCCCATTCATGTTGCCAACTTCTACGAAATGAACTCTCGAAACACATCCCGCTCAGATAAAGGCCTGTAATGTCATTCACCTCAGCTGATGTTATGTGAGGTTAGAGTTCATTAATGTACTTCGTATGACGCTAACTTCTATTAACTCAAGAAAAAAAATTGAATGCTATTTAAGTGTAAATAACAAACGTTGCCACTAAATATTGTAAATCAATATCATAAAGAATCAATAGTAGAAAAACAATGAAATTGTAGCATTTATGACCATTTCGTTAAACAACCTTAATATGGACTGTACACAATTCTAATTGAGATATTGAAACTAAGTGAGCTGAAAAAAGTATCACAAAAATATTTTGTAGCCTATCCTACGGTCTCATAATTCTTATAACAATGAAAACCCAATGAACTCACTCTCTAATGTTACTATTAACTTGATCAAAATGTATTTTATACCCAGTATGGCGAAGTGCCATTAATACATATAAGATACAAGATCAACATTAAGTAGTTCACGAACCAATTCCACATTCGTCTCACAAACAAATCAAAGGAGGAACACGATCACACGATCTGAGAACCCCGACAAGTTAGCCGGAATGGATTTTGTATTTTCAACCGATCTTGGGTTTAAATAAAAGATCTGGCATTGCTTAATTTTGCTCAGGCAATTTTAAATTTTGCTCACCTTTAGTTTTTTAACAGTTAATCAATGAAAATATTTTCTAAACTTTCGACATTTCGGGTGAGCGTAAATTGTTAATATGATCACGGAATAATTAAACTATTTTTAACGATGTATTTCGAACTCCACGACTTTGCTCAGTCACTACTTTTGAGTGTAATATCTTTTTTAGCAATAAAATCGGAGTATTTGTGCTTTTTTGTGTTGTGTTGGTACCGTGGCAGAATTCACATTAGGCGCTGGATATGTAAAAATGCCGACGTGCTTGCGCGATAAACAATGTTTCTGTTTCTTTAATTATTATTGCAAAAACAAGCTGCTGAACTCAAAAGTAAAGGGTGAACAAAATCGGAGAGTTCAAAATACATCGATAACAAATATTTTCATTATAACGATATCATATTAGGATTTACGCTTAACCGAAATGTCGAAAATTTAGAAAATATTTTTATTGTTTAAATGCTAAAAAACTAACGGTGAGCAAAGTATAAAATTGCCTGAGCAGAGTCAGACCTTTCATTTAAGTGCAAGATCCTTCGAATCGGTTGAGAATAAAACATCTCTTTTGGCTAACTTCACGGAGCCCGATCTGAGCACATTGGCGCACTCGCGCATGTTAAGCAATGTTGAGGTTGGTGATACATTTAAGTTTCTCTACCATCCAGAATCATTACCATCGTAAACGCGAGGAATACAAAATAATTGTATCATTCTCCCTATGGACCGATGGAGAATGATTGCGTTGGCAACACTGTCCACCAAACTCAAAGATGTTAAACTGGCAGTGAATAAATAATTAAATAAATAACTTTCTATCAAAAAGCGGTAACCTACCACGTAAGATCACAACTGCGTATGTAGAGAACAATAAAGTGATATACAGTTGCTATCTTACAATAAACAAATAAAGTCTGTGCCTTTCCGTTCATGTTTGTTTTTCTTAAATTACATTCCTTCGATGCAGAGTTATTTGACTCTAAGTATAAGATACTTTCCAACTTATTTCATCCTGGTCACGATGCCTTCGTCTGTTTCACATGAGTGTCAACTGTTTGTTTTTATACTTCACTTCTTTGATGTGCAACGTTACAGGAAGCGCATTCAGTTAGTTAAGGCGGAACTTTCGACAATTGATTGTCGTAGCGTCCCTACCTCTAGCTGAAGCCATGCGACACTGATTAGAAGTATAAAATTTTATAGCTTTTAAGCGCCAATATCGAGTTAATTGCATTGCGCATGCCATATGTTAAGCTGCAAGGCACAGGTACCTGTTCACCCTTGGTGACGTTTGTCCGATTCCCACCTGTTCATTTTCAGCAAGCAACTTCTATATTTTCCGAAATATCTATCATTCTGTCAGATACTATACTCTTGTGTTGCGCGTAGTATTTTCGGGAACTATGAAAAATACCGCATTATATTTCCATCGCTCGCGTTACTGTCTAGCCTCAAAGTTCTATCCTTTTGAGTGTTCCAATTCTGATGAAGCAGGCCGGGGACCATAAAAAAGCAACTCAGAGAGTTCGAACGAGTTCGCGTGAAAAAGTGGATTCGTTTCTTGGTTTATTCAAGGTGCAACATCGCATAGCATGCAAACTCGCTGTTGAATTATCAATTTTCCTGTTCATTTCAGATCATATATGAATATCTCTTCAACGCTGAGTGCTATCCATGCCTGCCTGCCTGCCTCCTAATGGCCATTTCGAGAAGTTACTACTTGCGTGGTCAGAAAAGGAACCCGTTCACCTAAAGTAACAGCACTTCAGAGCCAGCGACGGACCATCGTCGTCTTTAGACAAAATCATCAAGCTCACAGAGAAGTATAGCCGCAGTTTCTTATTAATACATAGCTTTGGAACGAAATTTTCATTCACTTTTGATAAAGAAGGTTGAAGAAAAATCGTTGGTTTTAATGTATCGTCAGGGAGATAACAAGTGAGAGCTGTCAGGATACACGAGATTATCAAAACTGAAGAGAAAAGTTACAACGAACGGATAATATAATTGTTCAGAACTGTCCTTCCATTGTTGATACCTACAATGAAGAAAATAGAGGGAATCGACGGACCTCAGGCCATAGAATTGTTGGGCAACAGCAACGCTATTCAGAATCATCTAATCGACCTGCGGTGGATCGTTGAGCCCCCTGGCGAATTCAGGGAGAGGCACGTGCACCCCTTCCTCAAGGGTAAAATGATAATTTTCAAAATGTTAATTTTACGTCAAAAAATATGAGTATGCAAATTGAATGTAACAAGTCGAAGTAATAAGAATTGTGTTGAGAGATGGCTCATGGTGGGAAAATCACATGATCTGAACTTTGTTCCGACGTTCAAGATAAAAAGAAGGACGCCGAATCCAAGATTGAATATTTTCATAGATCCACAGATAGTTTTTTCTTCTTGCACTAGAGAGTGGATTGTACACGTGCACTAACTCACCGACATTGGGAATTGAATTCGAGCATTGTCCGTGTTCAAAGCACCCAGCAAAGCAATCTCAGTAATCGAAACCTCGGAACACATGGAGAGAGGAGCGGAATATTGTGATTCGAAGAATTGTTATTCTCACTGCTACATCTCCAAATACGCGGGAGATTAAATAATGTAGTCTGAAACCTACTTAATATTATACATACTTACTATTATGAGACTGAAACTCGACTTAAGGGACTGGATTTTTGAAATATCCACAGGAAAATGTGCACAACCATTGGATGTCTTACTTGTATTTCACAAAGTCAAATCTATTTCTCAAAAACCTCAACGAAAAATTATTGCAATAGTACCAGTAGTACTTTTTTTTCTCAAGAAACATTTTAGCGACAAATTCGGGAATACAGAATTCAAAGAGCCACAATGTTGAACTATAAATTGGCATAGTTACATTTCACGAAAAGAAATATTAAGGTTTGTTGCAGGTATTATCTTTTTTGGCTAGATGAATATTTTTTTCTTAAAAAGTATTTTTTTCTTCTCAAGAACCCTAAGAGCGGAAAATTCGAAAATACAGCACTCAATTACCAACAAATTAGCAGTAATTAATGTATATGTTAAAATGTATTCTGTCATATGTTGTCTACCAGCTTAATGGACGTGCTGAACTTCCACACACAGAACTAAGAGAAATTAAAGCGCAAACGCTTACGTCTGAAGACTTAACGTGTTAAGAGGAATATTCATAATGCTTGTCATCTGTTTATCCAAGTTTTCCGAAGAATATCGAGGAAACTCGCCATATGTTAGGTATATTGGACGTACGCATGGACACTGAAGAACAATTTATTTTCTTCAATGATAATTTAATTTCGATTGTCGGATTTTCAAACGACACCAATATGAAAGTTCTCGTGAAGCAATTTGCGTTTACTTAGATGGGACTTTCAAAAGTTGTCCGAAGTACTTCTGCCAATTACTTGCAATTCAGGGGTTGGCAAATGATGCATACATACCACTTTTTTTTCTTATTACCTGTCAAAGCTACTGAGTTTTATGTTCAAGACTTCAAACACATTGTACAATGTAGTGTTTAGCAATTTTTATCGTGGTAATGTGTAGTAATGTCAATATAAAATAAGTGATATTCGTAAAATTAATTCCCTTACTAGGTGAAAACGCGGGGATAGAAAATCCCCAAATATCATTTACGAAAACAGGTACTAGATTGTAACGAAACAGAAATTTTTTTCACTGTAGTTATGTGCAACATAAATCGGCAAGTTAAAATTTAACATCTATTCTAAAGTCAGCAATGATCCGTTCTGGATGTTTTTTCCTTCAGACTAAGTTTTCTTCAAAGTTCACCTACATTTCCCCCACCGGTGAAACACCAGGTTTTAATCCTTTAATCCCAATTCATCATTGTGTCTTCACAGGTACAGGAGGATTTCAATTTCTCGCTTTCTTATCTCCGTGACAATTGTGAAGTTAGTTAGTTGTTGTTACAGTGTTTTTTATTATGTGAATTTGTTGTTGACTTAAGTTGTTCTGCGTGCTGTTTCCTGAAAACCATGACAAACATATTTCACTCTTCCTTTCCTTGAAATTCTTGATATTAAGCGAACATACATACAAAAATGAATGTCAGCAAGGCCCTTCGAGTTCACATTCTTTCCGATCGCCTAAAAATCAACGGGTGCAGACAGTCATCCAGTCGGCAGAAATTGCCGTCGGCATTCGAACGTGGTGTGGTGGCAGGATGGGAAGAGTAATTGCACTTTCATATAGTTTTAGGTAAGTCCCAGAACAATATGCTAAAAAAGTAAATGCAATGAGTCTCCTGGTCCTTTGATAGACACGAGGTGGCCTCCTAGACCTTATACCACGCTCGCTCCTACTTATTCAGCGGTCTCGATAGATCACTGCAGGGCATGATATTTTACGACTTATTCATCAGTTTCGAAAATGAATTGAAATTATTTATCATGTTAAAACGCCCGTAAAGTTTTAAAATTAATACAACATTGTTATGATTTGTATTTTAATAAATACTATTTTAAACAGTATATTCTTATTTTACAATTAAATATTCTAAACTCCCCAAAAAGCTCCATTCTTCGAATCCTTCCAAATTTTCATAACCCCCCTCCCTGAGGGGACCCCTGTTACATCATCCTTTTTTATCCGTAAGTACATAGCTGTCTTACTGGTTGCTACGCTTTGTGTAGCAATCGTCAAAACTCGTACGCATAAACGCACCCAGACAGCGTCATTGTACGCTCTCTGTTGGCACACCCGCTGGGAATATAATTTCCAGTTAGCGGGATTGCTATTTGCACAAGTTGTGCTAATATCGCCGCCACTTAGTGGGCTCGCAGTTCCACTAGTGCTCTGTAGAGATAGGTGAGCTTAAGCGCCATTTTGTTGGAGAGGTTTGAGGAGTTCCGTGTATGTGACTGTGTAAAAATGTAGGTTTTGAAGAAAATATTTAACATTTAATTGTAATTGATTGTAAATAAAACAAGTGATTTATCAAAGCAAATGACTTTATTATAAAGTGTTTCAACACTTAAACGGCCACACGTCTTCTGTTAAGGTAAACTAATCACGTAAGATGCTAGATTTAAGGTTATATTTACGTTCCTGTAATATAAAACCAAATATCGTTACTTAATAAATATTAAATGATTCACTTATGAATATAATGAAAAATTGCTATATAGTTTTATTTTTTAATTTTTTAATTATCAATAGAAAATAAATAAGAGTTCGGCCCAGTTCGGCCTTTTCTATTATAACATCACTGTCTTCTGTGAAAGCCAACATTCTTGCATTAGTGCGCTCAATTGTATAATTTTTATGGAATTAAAATTAATTTTAATGAGTAGATAAGAAGCAACGTAACGTAACCTCCGCTCACTCACTATTTTTCGGAACGCTCATTTCTCCACAAAAAAACAATAGTTTGTCACTATGTTGTATTGTACTTGTTCTTTTATGTTCGAATAAATATTTTAAATCGGATACTAGTCGCGTTTTGAAGTTGTGAATAAATACGGACTGTAAAAACGAATAAGAGTTGTCAACATCTGTGAAATCTGCCAGAAAATGGCGCTTTCGCTCAATTCCCTCTATAGAGCCTTAGTTCTACAAGTTGTGTGAAGTACTATGGACTCCCTATTTGTTAGAGGTAATAGGAGTGCATAGAAAAGTCTAGAGGTTTATTTGAACCCGCCAGCGTATCACTTCGGTATCGGCGCTACCACTCTACCGCATGAACCAGGGAATAATTGAATAATTATAAAGGACAATCTGAAGAAATGTTATTCAACATAAGATTATAAATTGAAATGAAACTATACATGGAATTGAAATCTGTTACGAATTCCATTTAAATTGGAACTAACTTAAAATAGAAAAGTTAATAAATAATGCAGTATGGAGTGATATAAAACCCGTATGTAATGGAATTTTAGTTACTGAGCACTTCGTAGGTTACTCAATGTAATATTTTGAATCTATGTATCAAAAACGTCAGATATTAAAAGAAAATAGGACTCAAGAGATCCTACTCGGAAATAAGGCCGCTGTATATCGCTATTTGTTAGCTTAAAATACGTGCCTGGCTTGCTATCAGCGACGCTGTGTATCACTATTCAGACAACTTGTGCGAATTTTATATCCAGTTTTTGGGCTTGCTATTTGCACTACTCGTGCAAATACCCTCTTCGTTTTTTTTACCCCCACGCCCTCTTGCCTTAACCCTTACAATATCTTAGCCTCTTCGATTCGAATGTGATGTAGGTAACAAATTTCAAGGTTTTTTTGAAAGTTTATATCTTAATGCAGTTTTGTCTGTTAATTTATAACTTTTGAAGTAAATCATTTAAGAAATATCACATGATTAATTTTTTTTAACACTTTGCCACAATTTTCATCGCCACTGCTATGAAGAGGTCTCTTTCATCTGTTTTCGGAGGTGATCGTATACATAAATATAGACCCAGAGGTCTTATGTGCCGATCGTCCGAAAGGGAAAGCGAAGTTTGCTTTCTCTATCTCTCCCGCACTTCGACTTGGGTGAGGGACCCGATTCCCCGTCTCTGACTGTTGACTGCTGCATACAAACATTGCGTATCTTCCATCAGGTGCGGGAGCCCAATTGTGAAAAAACTCACCCATAAAACGCACAAAAAATTCAGCCTAAGTAGCAACACCAGGGAGTACTGCAAAACTGTCCGTCTGGTAAAAAATTCGTGTGGCGATAAAATTCTTACCAACCCTTTAAAAACCTATGGTGTCCGTTTTGGGTTTAGGCCATTTATATCGCGGTTTATGCCTTTTATGTGGCGGTTCATGCCATTTTTAAAATGGTTGTTTTTGACAAAAATATCTACATAAAAGTAATCATAAAATTTCCCACAATAAAGGTGCAAACCATTTTTGAGATAGTAGTGGTTCTTTTGCTGTAAGCTCTCGAATCAGGGGGTTATTTTTCAAAATCACAATACTCCATCATTTTCCGATAAAGAAAAAATGATTTGGGCATATTAAGGCTCCGAGGAACGTATGCATTTGAATATAACAAAATTGCTGCCTCAATATGTGCCTTGATCAAAAAAATCTTGTCTCAGTGAGAAATGAAGTTGACCCGTTATCACGTACATATTTCGTCTGTTATTCGCTGCACACGCAGTGTCGCATCTATTTGGAAATCTAAGTCCTTCTTATTTTGTTAACGTGCTTCAAATCTGTAAGTTTATTTGTTTTAAAATGTACATTCAACTTATCTTTTTCATAAAACCCTCTCCCAATAAAACAATGTTTTAACCCATTTTCTGGCCATCTTGCGAAAATTGAATACTAACTTCTTGGCTTTTTCCAAGCGTCTGAATACACGTTCAATTATTTTAAGCTCTGTGCTTCCGTATTTTGAAAATTGCTTGAATAGTTTGTACTTTTGTATTTCCTAATGTGCTATTGATTTCAAAATAAAAGAATCATGCACATATTTAATTCGTGATTTCTTCTGAAAGCGATGTATTTAATTGCTAAAATAATAATTCTAAGAATTTATTTGAGCTTATTGGTTTATTGGAAGCAATGAATCAATCTATGCCATGTATAAACAAAAAATAACATTATGTTTCACAATTTTTTGCTGTTCTATATTAGCAACTTTAGCGCTGCGAGTTATCTTTTCAGAAAGTAAACTCAGCGTTCTGAGATAGCGGAAAAACTCTGAAGATATATACGTGCTAATATTTTTAGGTACCACGCCTACTTACTGTTTTTTCCACGGAATTCTCAGCGCAATCGTATCATAATGTTTAGAAAATTCTACTAACTCCACTATCAATCGCCACAAATTAGAAAAAAATAGAAGTTGGTATTCTGTTTTCACAATATATGCCGAAAATGGATTAAAACTGTTTTTCTTTGAGAAAAGATTTTATAAAAAAGATAAGTCAAGTGTATACTTATTTATTTATTGGCACACACTCATACACACAAATCCTTATGTTCTATTTACTTATTACCTCTAAACTCTGTACCTTAGAATATTCCCATTACCAGAGTTTAAAACTTGAGTCTTTATTTTCTTTTTATAAATTCTGTTTTCTTTTCTTTAATACCTCTATTTGCCTGATTTCTTCAATTCTCCTTAGCCATCTGGTATTTAGGCTGCTCTCATTCATTACCTTTGAGACGTTGTCCTCCCCACCTAGTCGAGCGTATTGTCTATCTTTATGTAACCTCACGCGCAGCGCCTCGAACCAGAATTGATTCCGTCACGTATTCCTCGAAGACTTGAAATGTAACTTCATTCTCTTTACATCTTTCCCAGTTCTTGGGATCGAATATTACCTTTTGTTTTATTTTGTTGACCATCTCCCTCGCTCCTCTCCATTTATCATGCAATCAAACAGAACATGTTCCACATTATCTAGAGAATCTCCTCATTTACATCTATCAGATTTTGAAATTCCCTTCTTGTGGAGATACGCATTCATTGCCACATGTCCTGGCAGAATTTCTAATGTTAGTCTGTTAGGCTTGAATCATTTTCTATTCTTATTCGAATAAGTTACCTTCTTTATAAATCTATGTAGGTCACCCCACTCTTTTGCCTTTCCCCACCTAATTTGCCTACATATTATTAGCTTCCTCTTTATCTTCCCTTTCCATTCTGTACATTTATTCGCGATTCGTTCTCCGTCAATTACTCTCTTTTCTCCACCCTACACATGATAACGCATGGTCATTTCGTCTATTTCTAAGCCGGTAATCGGTAACACACCCATGAACACTTGATCTGTTTTAGTTGCTATGCTCCGGTATCATCCACTCCATGGCACTAAATACAATCCCTGTGCACGACTTAATTTCCTTTCATTGTGTATTAATTTAGACTTTTATGCAACACATTCGCGCAATAAGATAGTATAGGCAATATTGCCCCTGTATATAGTCGCATCACATCATTTTTCACATTATTCTTATTCAGACCAATTTTTTGCAATTTGTAGCCTATTTTTTCTTCTTTCCCTCACATATTCTATGTGTTTTGTGAATTTTAATTTCTCATCCACAATTACGTCAAGATCTTTTACTTCTTCCATAACTTTTAGTTTCCATTCTGAAACTTTTATAAGTAGGTTTATTCGTCTTACACCCATGTGTCTCACTCCAAAAACTATTGCACAGGTCTTTTGTTGGGATATTTCTAATTTCTGATCGTTACTTAACCTAATAAAATTCTCCAACTATTGTATGACCTCATCTTTTACTTTCTATCTTGTTTCTCCCTCCACTGAGCATTCACACTCCCTCCACATCATATGCCTATGCTAAAGAACAATTTTTATTATTATTAATTTCATTAAAACCTTTATTTACTACTCTATTCCAATATAGGGGGCCAGTATGACTCCCCTGTTTACAACCTTGTCACCGAAGAACGTGAATCTACATTCCACCCCGGTACCCTGTCGTACCCCGAGTTCCCCTAGTGACGTTTTATAAATAATAAATTTATTGTCAAAAAACAGTACAAACTGCGTATGACCACGTGGAGGACAATAAACTAATTTACTCTCCGGAAGCAAGCAAGGGACCACCATCCCATCAATTCCGATCAAGAGCCCTAAGGCAGAGGCGGATTCAAAAATTTCAGCAAAAATTCCTAGATACGATAAAAAGTTAGCTGAGTTACAATACATATATAATGTCAATATGTTTGTAATTTAACGCAAATATGTTTGTAAATTTACATGTACAAGTTATTATCGAACTATAGATTATTCTGAGTATAGTGTTTAAAAATCATAAGAGTTGAAAAAAACCCACTAAATTCACGATTTATTGTTACAATAAACACGCCCCTAGACAAAACCTAGAGAACGTATAAGAAATCCGTCTCTACCCGAAGGAAAAACGGAAAAAAACCCGGGCCAGGATGATAAAGAAAATACGATTCTCAAATATAACTCTAAAGAAATGGAAGATACGAAAGAAATGTGTGAAATACGGGGAAAGATGGATTTTCTTGTACAGCATAAAGAGGGAGATGATCAGGAAAAGATAAAAGTAAATTGCGAACATATCATAAATCCTCATACGTATGTGGAGAAAATAACATGGGTCATGGGAAAGGTGTTAGAAGAAAGATGTTTCGTTCACCTTGCTACAGGAAGGAAAATTTCCGAATCGGAAGGGTCGATAATACGAACCTTACAACAGACACGGGTTGGCATAATTGGAAAAAATCAGGAAGAGGTAGAAGATATGAAAGAAGCGATGACAAATAAGGGGTAGAGTACATCCAGAAACAGAGTTATACGGATATGGTTATAAGTGGGAGGCAAAATAAAGGGAGGGAGTCAGAGTGCTTCGGAATAAACAGCGGGGCGAAATATGTGTAGTGGGTTCAAAACTGAGATGCTTGAGGAACGGAAATCAATGATAAATGTTGATATGTAGAGGCAGGAAAAGACGAACTAAGAATTGCTCTAGAGGGTGACAAGGATATGGAAGCCATAAGAAAGATAGTTGCTTATTGTGAGACACTCCAAGAGATTGTAGTAAAGACAATAAAGCCAAAACAATAATTAATGGTGTAGACGAAGCGGAACCAAAAGAATTTTTCAAAGAAATGATTAAACGAAGCATGGGAGGAGTAACGATGAATACAAGAGAAGCAGCAGTACTAAAACAAATTGGACGAAATGAATGGAAACAGAGGCATTGGATTGTCGAAATTAGTGGTAAGATGTTCTCTGAAATACGAAAACAAAATAATTTATATATGCATGTGGTCGTACAGGTATATGGAGTACATCGAACCAATACGTAGCTACCAGTGTCACCGATACGGTTATCTGGCTAAAGACTGTCAGGATAAGACCGCATCGTGTAGGCACTGTGAAGGTGGCCATGACTGAAAATTCTCCAAAATACATGAAAAGGATTGGTGTACAGTGGTGATGTTACAAGTGTATTAATTGTATTCGTAAGGGAAAGAATTGGGATCACTCGGTGAGGAGTGCTGCATGTGAGGAACATGTGCGGGTGAAAGAAATAGTGAAATTGAGAATAAATTATGGGGATTAATGTCATAAAAGTTAATGTACACAGAGGCTTCGAAAGCACAGCTGAATTAATAAAGCATATGGAAGAAAAAGGAATTGACATTGGATTAATAAAGAAACCCTAATTGTGTTATGGCTGACTAACAAGTTTACCTCTGCGATATCGATTAGTGTATGTATAAGAAGGGAAAGTAGCGATTTTGGTAGCAACAAGTGAAGAAGAAATTATGGTTATGGAGGATCACACAGGGAAGGATGTGCAAACAGTGTTGATAAATAAAGGAAGAACAGCTGTCTTACTGATAAACGTGTACGTGCGATATATAAGTCGTGAAAGAAAGTCTTCAATGAAGTAGAAAAAGCTACAAAAAAATAAAGGGCAAATATATCATTTTATGTAGAGATTTTAACGGGAGATCTAAATTACGGGGTGATGCAATTACTAATGTGGGGGGAAATTTTGGAAAAAGATATTTGAAATACAATTTGCGAATTTTCAAAATATATGGAGAGGCTACATTTAAAACGGAAATGAAAATCAGTCATTGATTTGACAATGACGACACAAACAAGAATAAAAGAACACGACTGGTGAATAAGCAGAACGATATATAGTGACCATAAAACCGTACAATGCACAATAAGGGAAATAGACGAGCAGCAAGAGGGGGAGGAGCGGTGTGTTGCGAATTATTGACATGTTAATTGGAACATGAGGAATAAGGAAAGATGCAAAGGAGAGAACTATACTGCTGATGAAATAAGTCTTGATATAGCTATAGAAATGTTAGAAGATAACAATGTTGCATAGAATAGAACCGTATTGTAGGAGAATAGACTAAGGCACAAGAAAAGGACAACTTTGATGGGATAAGGATCCTTATATAACGAAAAAGAAAATAAATAAATTAAGACGAAGGTATCAACGTCGGGTGACTGGGTCAGAAATGAGAGAGAGGGAGCGACAAGTATAATTAATGACAAAGAAGAAAAATAAATGGAAAATACGAGTAAAGAAAAGAGCAACCTGGAATGAATTTATTAAAAACAGTATCAAGTAAAATATATAGGGACTGTCTTGGGAAGAGATAAGATTAAAAAGAAGTCGACATGGAATAGTTTTAAGTCAGTGAACGAGTTTACGAGCGGACGGAGGGAGACAGGGGAACTGATGATGGAAGAAATACTTGGTTCACAAAGATAAACGAAGATGGATGCAAGAATATATGAATTGTTGAAGAAGAATGTCATGAGTTCACTCAGATAAAAATAGAACAACAAATAATAAAGTTATAAACTAAAAAGAGCCCAGGGCATGATTGGATAACTACTGAAATGATTTAGAGTATGAAAAATATCTACATTGAAGAATTAAAAAGGATTTATTCAAAATGTTTTCAGTATGGATATTTCCCCGGGTGTGGAAGGTTGCTGAAGTAAAATTCTTCTTAAAAGGAGAGAATAGAGATAAAGGCAAACCATGATCATTTAGACCAAGTTGCTTAACACCAGTTCTGGGAAAGCTATTCGATAAGCTGATAGGAGAAACGGAAATGCAGAAGTTAAAAGGAAATAGGTATTATAATGGATTTACTTGGGGTAAAGGGACACAAGACGCGATAAATGAATTAATACTGCACATAAATAATAGAAAAAAGATATATCATTGGAGTAATGATAGATTACAAAGGAGCTTTTGATAGTCTGGAGTGGAGGGAGGTTATAACGGAATTACAAGGAATGAGTATACGAGGAAACTTATTAAGAATAATCAAATCCTATTTTGGAGATTGATATATATTTTTAAAAGTAGGATCACTAGGAAGAGCCGAACGGATGGAACCAAGGTAAGGTATATATTGTTGTTTTCATTACAACTATTGTTAGTACACTCTTAAAGTACATTTGATTGTCTTTAGTTTCATGTAGTTAAATGTTTGTTTACGTATCTTTCTCGATAGACCTTACCTCCATAACCTAAATCGTGTCCCTGGGGCGGAACGGCAATGTTTTTAACTAAGATATCGTTTTTAATAGGCCCCGAATTTATTTTTCTTTGGATTACACAAGGTTCGAGTCTATAAGAAAAAAAACAAATAGGCAGTCATGGTCTACTGAGGCAATCAACAATACTATCGAGGCCATTATTTCTGGCCAATCTGGGCATTTGTAAGTTTCAAACCAATTTCATGTTCCCCAGACTACTCTGGAAAGATACATTAAAAGGAGAAGGGAAAGCTCTGACTACACTATTGATAAAATGGTTGGAAAATTTAAAAACATATTGACGGAATAACAGGGACGAGCTCGTTAACTTCTTAAAATCTATGGAAACTAGGTTATTCGGTCTAACAATGAAAGACTTGCGTAGCTTAGCGTACCAGTTGGCTGTAAGAAATGGCATTGCTCATAGATTTAACAATGAAATTGGGGGTCAAGTTGGGTCAGTGGATTCCTTAATCCTACTTTATCTGTTCGCAAACCCGAAGCAACATCTGGTGCAAGAGCCATTTATTAAAGCTCCTGTAGAAAGATTTTTTCGTAGCTAACGAATTGACTTGACAAGCTTAAGCTAACGGCTTCTCAAATATTTAATTGCGATGAAACAGGAGTTTCACAGATCTATAAAAACCCATCAAAGATCGTAGCTTGCAAGGGGAAACGTCAAGTCGGAAGGTTAACATCTGCAGAAAGGGGTGAAACTGTAACCTGCCTTATTTGTATGTCGGCGAGCGGAGCTTACATGCCCCCGATGCTCATTTTTCCTCGAAAGAACAAGCAGAAAAAATTTGAGTTAGGATTGCCACCAGGAGGTTGGACTGAGGTCTACAACTTTGGATGGATGACTTCAGAGTAATTTGTTGTATGGTTTCGAAAATTTGTAGAATTCTCTAAGGCATCAAAAGACTTCCCAGTTATTCTTATATTGGATGGACACACATCACATACCAAGAACCTTGATGTTATGACTACTCTAGGGAGAGTGGCGTTTCGTCGCTGTGTCTACCACCACATTGCTCTCACAGACTTCAACCTCTTGATGTTTCTTTTATTAAGCCTTTCAGTCTTCATTATATCGATTAACTTCGAAAATGGCTATGAAGCAACCCAGGGAAAGTCGTAACTTTTTTTCAAATTTCGACGCTTTTTGGATCAGCTTTTATCAAAAGCGCAACAATGAAAATTGCAATGAATACTTTCGGAGCTACTGGAATATGGCCAACTGACCCATCCATATTCACCGACGCTAATTTTCTCCCAACTGACACATGAGACATTGCTAGGCCTTCTAGTAAAGAGGTGATCATATCTGGAGCAGAACAATTGAGATTTCCTTCGCCTAGGACACCAGTTGAAACAGTCATGCCTACCAGGTTGGATGATAAAGCTGGTGAGATTTCAGCCCACTGTAATGATGACATGCAGGCTGAGGAGGTCCGATTTCATAAGGTTAATTGTTCCAGTCCTGTGTGCTCTTGGATGACAACTGACAACAGGACCTCTTCATTTCATGTTTCATTTGAAATTTTAATGCCTTTTCCAAAAGTTAATGAAAGCACGAAAAGGACGATGCGGAAGAGGGGGAAGACCGCTGCCTTAACTGATTCGCCATACAAAAAGAGTTAGGAACCACTATTAAGGAAAAAGAGGAAAAGAATTTGCCAAAGAAGAAAGAACAAGGAAAAAAACTATTTGAGAAAGAGAGAAAAATTAAGAATGGAAAAAACAAAGGAAAGTGCCTTAACATAAATAAAACAAGGAGAGACAACCCAAATCTAACGAGAGTGATTCTGAGGATTGTTCTGACAGTGAATGTTTATATTGCGGTGAATTTTACTGAAAGTCGTGGAAGGTTGGGTCGCTTGTTCCATTTGCAAAATATGGGCCCACAATTCCTGTGCTGGAATAGATATCGAAGATGATGAGTCTGTCCTAGTATGTAAATTTTGTGAATAGGCTTAAGAAAAGGACACTATAAATAAAAACTGTAGTTAACCCAAGGCAAACAGAACCCTTTCGGTGGACCCATTTAATTGGGTAAAAGGGCCTTTTTCGTGGACCCATTTGAAAGGGTCCGTGGACTCATTCAAAAGGGTGCGTGGAAAATCCGGAAAATTGCTCGAATGGGAATAATGTATATATCAAACACACTGATTTTCTTTAATTAACTTGTTGAAAACAGTTCCAACGTATAAAGCGGCATATTATTATATTCACAATACAGTGCAGCCTCTTTAACTCGAACTTCAAGGGAAAGGTTATAAGTTTCCAGTTAACGAGTTTTCCTGATATAGAGGACTTCGATATAAGGAGTTTTTAGAATTATCAATTTCGACTTTTAGAGACATGTTTTTTTAAGTTATTGAGTCATGATAAAATACAAATTCGATTTATTTTTCTACATTTGTGTTGTACATAATTACATTATAAAGTTTATTTATGGTAAAGGAATAACTTCTATATCACTATATCTTTCAGTGAAAGTACGAAATCATTCCTTGGAACTGGTTATTGACAACAACGAAACTATTGCTTGGAGTTACAAATTCTTGTGAAAAGAATGTCTTGTGAAAAGAGTCTTGTGAAAAGAATGTCGATTTACTGATGTCACAAAGTTTACACACTGCTTTTTCGAGGAATAGAGTCTGTTAGATTTGTTGTTTGAGTTGGAGAGCGTGATATGTATGAATAGTACATCATAGGGAAATCATATTCAGTTCGAGTTACAGCGTCTATATAATTCGAGTTGTAGGTTTTTTCGTACTTCAACGGAAGGGAATGGCTTATTTATTTGTCTTAGAGAGGATTTCGAGTTAGAGAGGCTTCACTGTAGTAAATAAAAATAATATACCCCAAGAGGGTTTGAACCTACGAGCTATTAGTTTATGATATCAGCCGCTTCTCTGCCACTCGCGCCACGATCACTTTTGCATAACCTGAATGTTTATAAATTTACAAATACTATTACAAGAAGACAAACGATACTTCTGAGAAATGCTATCATGTTTGATGTATGAAATATACATTTTGAAAGCTTGAAGCTGTTTTTCGTGTATTTACAATTTCTTTATTAAATCCTGATTCGGAGAAGGGAGTTCTTTAATTACCGCAAATAGGAAGAAGAGATAGTATAATTGAGAACCTAAATAAAGATTTTACAAGCGTTGTTTATTCCAGAAACTAGATAAACAATTATTTATTAAATTATGCGTTCTTTATATGGTTGTTTATATTATAGCATAATCAAAAAATAGTATTTATTTTGCCATAACAAGAAATACAAAATTTACTCATACCCTTTTGAAAGGGTGTGTGGACCCATCTAAAAGGGTTGATGGACCCTTTTTATATTGGTTTCGTTCGTCTTGGGAAACGTCACTTAAAACTATAAAAGTCACATAACATTAACTTAATGCAGACAAAACTTATTTTTTCTGCATTTCCACTATTTTTATATGCTTTTACAATTACTTGTCATTCTTCCCCATGCCTATGCCATTTCATTTTAATATAACTATGGAAAGTTCCAAGTAATCTAATTCTATTGATGTAATAATTCATTCTGCAACAATTATGGAAAGGAAAAGTTCAAAACAAGGTAATATTATCGATTATGTTGTATTGAACAGAAATATTCGCTATATATAATGAACATAGAATAGGTATAGATAATAAATATCATGCACAGTGAGCAGATACTCAAGTAAACTTACATTGAAACGTACGTACCTTAGGTGTATGGTTTCCAATGATTAAGGAAGCTGTAGGATTCAGGAAGGAAATAAAAAAAAGTACGTATATCACAGAATGTAATGTCCATAGACAATTATTTTCTAGGAATTCATCCTAAAAGCATATATCGATAGTATACTCATTCCTAATAGAGATAATCTGACTTGTTACAAATTCAACAAGGGACCTGTTGTCCGAATACCAGAGCCGGATGAGTGAATCATTCTCCAAACAGCAAAAGACTAAAATATTTTTGTCTTGTAGAGAAAAAAAACGTTGTTAAAAAAATTTAGCACAGGTAATAAATGATGACAAAGGTCAAGATTCTGATGAAACATACCCTGAAATAAAATCCGTACTTTTTCGTAACTAGAGATAGTTCTTCAAGAAATAGGTGAGTCTCCCTTTGGCACAAGAAGAATGTAATATAAACAGTATAATACATCCAATTTAAAAAAAGTTATTCCTTCTGTTCATTTTAGTGCACATAATCCTGTAAGAATAAATCTGAGCATTATTCATTATTTCACTGCATATAAGTAGTGAATATTTTGGTCGAATTTGTCACGGAAGATTATATCAATAGCACTAGATTACTTTGAACTTTCCATAATTATATCAAAGTGAGACGCTTATCTGACAATATATACATTGCATTATTATACTGGAGCAATATTTAACATAATAATAGTGAGTAGAATTTAGTGAAAATCCCAGTTCTGCACGCGGTACGCGACACGAAACGTTACTGTCTTTTATTGTTTTAACACTGAGCCCATTTTCATCCCACAATCATATTTTCCCACATTATTAACAAGGATATAAATTAGTTCAAGTATTAATTTGAAAATGTTTAAAAATGCGCATTTTGAGAAATTAAAAATCAATAGTTTGATTTTGAACATGGTAATTTTTATCTTCCTTAACCTATGTCGTATAGCATATCATTGTAAAGATCATTAAATAAGCTGTAAAATGACATCTCTACCAGCTCTCTGCCTCAATTAAGAGAGATTCCAGAGCAATTCAAACGTTTTCTGCAGAACCATTTTGGGGCGGTTTGTTTAAATTTTACTTTTTTGTAACTTCAAACGGGTTGAAATTTTACAACAATACTCGGTACTTTTCTTAATCTATATGATGACTACCTTCCTACAAAATTGTTTTCAAAATCTGAGATGGTGAGGTTTAGACTCTGTGTTGATTTGACATGGAGTGACCCAGCCCAATACCCTCCCGTCATCATCCGTCCTCCCTTCCCTTCTATTTCCAATTCATCTGTAAGTGATGTTCCATTCCTCAATCCACTCTTCCCACCATGTTGTCCTCGCGTTTGCATAAAACACTCTTCCCCTTTCTCGTCCTCTTCTCGTCTAGTATCTCCCAATATTATCCGTTCGCTACGCGTTAAACTTTCTCTTCCCATTACAATTACCTTCCTCCTCTTCCTCCATTCTATTTATCTTATGCAAAAAGAAGAGACGTGTTAACCTTGTTGCTAAGATAAACATTTCAATACATATTAAAACAAATATTTTTTGAAGCACCGAAGCAAGACAACAAGCACGTAGACTTCCTAACACAGATGCAACACTACGCGCGTGCAGGGAATAATTGACGAAATATGTACGAGATAACGGACCACTTTCATTTCTAACTGAGACAAGAGTTTTTCGATCGAAGTACATACTTGGGCAGCAATTTTGTTGTGTATATCACTACATTCGGATATATAGGTCCCTCGAGGTCTTTACATGCGAAAATAATTATTTCTTTATCGAAAAATAATGATATGTTGTGATTTGGAAAACTACCCCCTGATTGGAGAGCTTACAGCACGAGAACGACTACACCTATCTCAATAATGGTTTGCACCTTTATTGTAGAAAATTTACTGAGTATTATTTTTTAAATATATATTTTCCTTAAAAACCTCTCCGTTCTGAGGCACAATGGCATAAACCGCGGACGGGCACTTTAGGAATGACCTTTAAAGGACCAGTAAGAATTATATCGCTGCCAGATGACAGTTTTGTACTGGCATTGCTATTTACGCTATAAATTTTAGGTAGGACCTATATGTATGCATTTGGCTCCTGGACTACTCCCCGTAGGACCTATATGTATGCATTTGGCTCCTGGACTACTCCCCTCCTTTCCTCCTCCAAGCGGGTGTGCGAGAGAGGGCGACACCACACAGTATCTTCTGTCTGATGTAATCACGGACAACTCACAGCGGAGACCGCGGAGTCCTTTTATATGTCAGTCTATGGATCTAGTCAGGATCTAGTCCTGAAACAGTCCTGAAAGCTGTTCCTCAAAGGTGTTTATTTGGAGTTGTCCGCTTGATCAAACATCAAATTGAAGCTTTTGATCGTGTGCGCAATGTACACAGTGAACTGTATCATGACGTAAACGTGGCTTGTGACGTAGCTGAACCTGCGCGATCCGAACGATACAGCCTGTTCGAACCAATATTTGTGGCATGTTTATGCTGCTGGCAGGCTGCGTGCCTGACCCAAGCTGTCAAAATTGACAATGGGCATTGACACTTGATATTCAGTACAAAAATGAGTGATAATTTGCTGCAAACGTGTGATTTTTGTGCCCGTTGAGTACTAATAGGTGGTGAAAGTACTAACTTATTGTTTCTTGTCAAAATATTATGGACTTAGCCATGTCGTTCTTTGGATCGAGGCCTCATGAAGGTTATGCTGGTCGAGAAGATTATAACGTGAGTTAACTGAAGGCGTATGATTACGCGAAAAAGAATTATTTCGTGGCACTTTCAGTAATAATTATTCATACACAGTTGTTTAATCGGCTGTTTAGTATCAAATACTAAAGTAAGTAAGTAAGAAAGTGATTGTTACACACGCAACGTATGTGTAGATTTTTCCTTTTGATGTACATCATAGTTTTTACTTTCAAAATACGCTACCACAACAAGGGTTGATACTGCCCTTTAATGAATGGAACTAATTGAATGTCATTATTCCTTATTTGGAATAGGGGGATGATTTTTCATTCATCAATACTAACAACATTGAATTTTGTTGTTGTCAACATTCTGTCTTTGCCTTAATGATCAAGTTTATTTAATGTTGTTCTAACATGCAATGTATGTTAACATTTATAACCAGTTGATTACTCTGATGCTCAGTGAAAGTTGTGTTTACCATTGTCACCTTATTGAGCGAGTCTGAATGATTGTATATGTGTATCGAATTAATGAACTTAAATTCTCTGAAATATTTCTTTTTTTATTCTTAGTAGTCTGCCTAAGCACAATTTTATTTGCATCTTAATCCTTTACCATCTCTACCATTTCATTTATAATTTTAATCCTTCCCTTTTGCAGATATTATCTGATGATTGTGTCTCTTCATCTTAATGGTTACATTTTTCTGTTATTTGTTTGTAATTATTGTTTATTTCTTCTTTTTTGTTATTGTTGCATGTATGTTTCATTTCATGTATGATAAATTTGTATAATAAATTCATCATTGTAATAAAATATTGCTCAAGGTGATCAATTTCATTTAAATAAGTGATTTGTGCTATTGTATCTGTGGAGTATGATGAGCCGTTAGCTAATAAGTTTTATACTTTCTTACTTTTCGTCATTTGGAAGTTTTCTTTGAGCATTATGTTGCATAATTTCTTCTGTATTTGAGTTAATTCCTCATTGTAAGAAAGCAAGACTATAAGATGAACTATGAAAATAAAGGTGAAGCATTACTCAAATTTGCCAAGAGTTTTCCTGTAGATTGTTTTTTTATTGCATTAATTGTATATGTTGTTCAGAGTATTTTATACTATTCAGAGGATTGTTGGAAACAGGTTTTTGTTCAGTTTACTGGAAACTGTTTTCTAATGTCACTATCCAGACAGTATCAGTTCACAGCTTGTTGTGAACTAGTGTGAATTGTTTAATAGTTTGATTTGTTTTTATATTGATTAAATACTTCTTGTGAAGAGTAGACCAGAAAATATTTTAAAATATTTTTCTGTTGTTTGATTGTAGTATTTTTTTTCATGAATCCATTTATTCATTTTAAAAGTTATTGTACATAGGTAATTCTTATATCATGTTTCGCAAACTGTTTTAATTCTCCTAGGTTGCTGTTTTGATACTTTCTGCTGTATGTGAGAAAAATTAAATGTGTAAAAGGTGTTATCACTTTATCAACTTGAAAGAAATGTATATGCTCTTGCTGACTTGTTGCTGCTGTTGGTGATATATTAATTTTTTCCTTTTAATTATTATTGAAGATGAAATCTTTCAGTATTTCTCTTACTTAAATTATTTAGTATATTTTCCATCATGTCCTGGGTTATTCTCTTATTTTCCTTTGGGCACTTTGATCAGAATTGATAGAATGGTCCCATGCTTGCTTCTTGTTTCACGAGAGTAAATTAGCTTATTACACTTGAAATGATCATTTGCAATTCTCATCTGTGTACTTGACTATAAATTATTATTACATTTTTTTAATTCTCTGATTTTATATACCCGGCTGTTACAGTTTGAGGGGCCAACTAGCATGTGTCATTTCTGGCTTGGTACATTACATACAGTGTGAATTATGTGGCATGTTCGTAGGATAACAGACTTTTGGACCTAGACATTGTTTGCTTTAGATGCAGATTTAGGTCCTCGAAATTTTTCTTCAGATACTTATTGATGAGGCCAGTTGCTGTAATAGCTATTGGCATGATTTCTATAGTCTTCAGTTTATGTACTTCTTTGTATTCACTTGAAAGTGAGATGTATTTTGAAAGTTTATCCATTTTGGCTTTGAAAATGTTATGATCTTCTGAGCGAGTGATACCGAGGATGAATGTCTTTTGTTCCCAAATAATGCCTGGAATAATGTGTCTTCTATTGGCTAGGATTATCTATCGGTGTATACTGTGAGGTCATCACACAATCTGAAATCTTTTTTATCTTTTGTTTTTTGTTGTTGTTTTTGTTATTATTGTTATTGTTATTGTTCTGTAATTCACAGCAACATTTGCTGGGTTTCTTTGAGTGGACGGCCCCAAAAGACAAGTCAACTCAAAAACTATTGTAACAAAAGAAATGCTCTGGTCAGGCTACAGGTACTAAGGATGACGGATTTTTGCAGCTTGATGTACAGGAAAGGTGATAGACCTATCTTCTCCAGGCTGCCTTTGAACTTCTTAGGGATTATTATTGTTGTTGTTATTATTATTATTATCATCATCATTATCATTATTTTATTTCATTAATACATCTCAGGTTCTGCTGGTATAAATAAGGTACGGATACAAATCAAGCACACTTATTTACTCTTGGCTAAAGAATTTACGAACTATTCATGTCGTATTCAAATTAGCTGCCTTCTGGAGAAGAATATACACTTCTCTCCTTATACCGAGGATCTTGAGACTCTCATGTAGGGCTTTAGGGATCACACCAGTTGTCGACAACACTATTGGTACAACATATACCTTACTAAGCTTCCACATCTTTTGAATTTCATCACTTAAATCAACATATTTCCGTTTCTTCTCAGCTATGGTGTTTTGGATGTTGTGCGTATTAGGTACCGCTATGTCAATGAGATATGCAATTTTCAATTCCTTATCGTGCAGAACAATATCAGGTCTGTTATTGGGGATACATCTATCAGTTATAATTGACCTGTCATAGTATAAAGATACCTTGTTGGAATCTAACACAGAGGTTACTTCATATTTATAATAAGGCATTTTATCCTTCAGAAGTTTTGAATTTAACGCTATTTCTTGGTGGATAATAGCTACAATTTGATCATGACGATGTAAATACTCTGATTGACACAGGGTACTACAAGCGGACATAATATGCTGGATGGTTTCTGCTTTATCATTACATTTCCTGCATCTGTCATCTCTCACACTAGGGTCCTTAATAATGTGTTTCAGGTAATTCTTGGTGTTAATAACTTGATCTTGGGTGGCTATAAAGAAACCTTCTGTCTCAGGAAAGAGATCCCCACATCTCAACCATGTGTTCTTCTTTGTCGACATATGTTTGGTCAAGGTCATGAGGGTGCCTTCCATGAAGAGCCATGCTTCGCCATCGATTATGTTTTTCATTTCTGCTTTGGATATGGCTATCCACATAATTTTGAGAAGGTTCAATTGATGACAGGTTTAAAGACGTCAGTTTAAGATTGCTTGACTTACACTACGGTGCAGAGTTGACACTAGTTTCTTAAGGTGGAAATAATCTCTCAACTTTTGGACCTGCCTGTTATGTACATTTTTAATATCGATTAACCCTCTTCCACCTTCTGCTCTTGGTATTGTTAACCTAAGTGTACTTGCCTTCGGGTGGTGCTTCCTGAATTTTGTCAATTCAACTCTTGTTTTTCTCATGATATTTTCCAGATCAGTATCTGACCATGATATGATACCAAATGAATATGTCAAAACAGGCACTGCAAATGTGTTGATTGCTTTAAATATATTATTACTATTTAAGTCTGTTTGACATATTTTCCTCACTCTTAATAAGTACTCTTTGGTAAGTGAATCTTTTGCCGTTGTATGATTTATTTTCTTCCCTTGAAAGTATCCAAGGTATTTATAAACGTCACCTTCGTCCATTGCTTTCATAGATTCACCCTGGTTAATCCCAAATCCTATAAGCTCATATTTCCCTCTAGTAATATTGATGACTTTGCATTTGTCCAGACCAAATGTCATGTTGATGTCACTCGAGAACTGTTCAACTTCTCTAATCAATTCTTTAAGCAGGTTATGTGATGGAGCATAAAGCTTAAGATCATCCATATATAGGTGTGATACAACATGTTCCGTCCCATTTGATTTTAGGCAATATCCAATTTCTTTTCGTTTCAATACATTAGAAAGAGGATTCAGGGCCAAACAGAACCATAAAGGACTAAGTGCATCACCCTGGAAAATTCCTCTGTTTATTTTAATTCCTGGTGTAGTAATTGTCTGCTCATCTGTCACCAGGTGAATATCAGTTCTCCAACTTTGCATCAGATGTCTTAAAAATTTAACAAGAATTGGGTGCACTTTATAGATTTCAAGCGCTGTAATCAGCCACGTATGCGGGACAGAGTCATATGCCTTTTGATAATCTATGTAGCAGCTGGATATTTTCTGGTTTTTCCTACTGACTTGGTTTAGGATTACAGTTTATTATCAATTGCTCCTTACATCCTTTAGCTCCCTTGCGGCACCCTTTTTGCTCTTCTGTCATGATATTTTGGCATTCAACATGCAAGTTAAGTATCTGTGTGATACAAGATGTTAATATTTTATACATGGTCTGAAGGCATGTGATAGATCTATAATTTATAATAATAATAATAATTATTATTATTTCTGTTACATCACACTGCCATCAGTGGCTGCAGTACGTGCTAACACCGAGTTCACATCGTAAACCTAGGGTGTATCTGAATTTTTCATATCACTTTCCGCACGATATGCGCTGTGCTCAACCACACTGACTTCTGCATCCGAAGGAGGTTATGTCTGCCAGGTATAAGCTTTATGGCCTCACACGTCGGTTTTGATACTAGGCCAGTCGCTCCTATGATAATGGGCACCACTGTGGATTTCTTATGCCACATTCTCTGCACCTCTATCTGTAGATCTTTGTACTTTATTAGCTTCTCGATTTCTTTTTGCATTATATTATAATCTGACGGGATGGCTACGTCAATCAACAAGCAAGTGTTCAATTTTTTATCTTTAAATATAATATCCGGCTTATTGTTCTATCAGTGTTCACTTGACTATCCCATATCAGCGTTATTTCCGGGGTGTCTGTCACAGGATCTGGCTTATGTTGGTACTCTTTTCTTGTACTTCAACTTTAAATTCCCTGCAGATATTCCAATAAAGATGTGCTGCGACTCTGTTGTGCCGGTCTAATCACACTTGCTTTGCTAGAACTGAGCATCCAGACACTATGTGATGAATAGTTTCGTTCTGAGTCCGACAAAGTCTACATTTAGGGTCACTGCCAGACTAAATGATCCTACTCCTCACATAATTCGTGGCAATAGCTTGATCTTGGCATGCCGTGATAATTGCTTCAGTCTCCGCTTTCAGATTCACTTCTGTCAGCCATCTCCATGATTGCGCAGAGTTGATGGTGGGTTTTTCTTCTTCTCTTTTTATTTGTCCATGCATCTCTTTATCATTCTATCTAGTCTTGAGCTCCATCTTCTTTCTCTCTTTAATTCTCTGAGTAACCTCCTTTACTCTTACTGTTTCAGACTTGTCCGGGTTTGTATTCTCAATCCTTTCACTAGGATTTTGTTCACACATCTTCTTTTCAATTTCTTCAGCCTGCTGGCGGAAGACCATATCTAGGTATTTGTCTTGACTCTTTAGTTTTATGTAGTTGGCTGTTCCCTGGGTGGCAGTACTGAAACCCAGTTCAATGTTTGAGAAACCTCTTCCCCCTCCTTTCTCGGTACATTGTCTACGTCTGCTCTAGGGTGTAGGGCTCCATAAAGTGTGAGGAGCTTCCGTGTTCTACTGTCTAATTTTCTAATTTCTGCATTTGTCCATTTCAAAATGCCAAAGCTATACTGAATGACAGGGACCGCCAAAGATGTAATGGCTTGGAGTTTATTTCTACCACTAAGCTCTGTCTTCAGTATTTCTCTTGTTCTCCTCACGTACTCTTTGGTTAGTTTCACCTTCATTTGTTTATTATGTATCCCGTCATGTTCTTCGACGCCTAAATATTTGTACACTTCATGGGACTCAAATGACCTGATGGTGATTTTTTCATTCAACTCTGTTTTGGCTTTTGCTCAGCTTTCCTTTGATGAACGAGGCCTTTGCTCACTTTTCCACTCCAAATTTCATCTGTACGTCATCACTAAACTCTCTTACCACTTCTAGCTGGCGGGCAAGTTCTTCATCATTCTTTGCTATGATTTTCAGGTCGTCAATATAGAATAAGTGGCTGATCTTTTCTGGCTCTTTTCTGACCCGATAACCCACGTTTGAGCTCTTTAGCACGGAGTTCAGTGGAAACAGTGACATACAAAACAGAAGGGGTGAAAGAGAGTCCCCTTGATATATGCCATTCTTTATCTGCATGTCCTTTATTTTAATAGACGCTGATGCTGTTGTCATGTTTAGATCAACCTTCCACATAGTCGTGGTCTTGGCAAAGAAGGTTAGTACTTCGTGGGATATCTTGTATATGTTCATTGCTTCTAGAAACCAGCTATGAGGGACATTGTCAAAGGTCTTCCTATAGTCGATCCAAGCCATTGATAACGATTTTCCGTTCTCTTTACAGTCTCTATTCAGCATTTCGCGTATTAGCAGCTGGTCCTTACATCCGTACGTATTCTTCAAACACCCTTTCTGTTCTACTGGAAATATGCTATTTTCTGTTAAATGGCCATATATTCTCTCAGTGATAACTTTGGTTAGTGTCGTATACATTGTATTTAAGCAAGTTATGGGCCTGTATTCCTTTGCATCTTCTAGTTTTTCACTTTTTGGTATCAGATAAGTCTTTCCCTTTACAAACCATCCAGGTATTTCGTCTTCATTTTGGACCATGAAGTTAAATTATTCGGCCACGGCTCTGTGTCGATTGTAGTTACTTGGGTCAGAAATTAGGAATTCCAACCGGACCATTCACAAAATTCCATCAGCTTTCCAATTTGCTGACGATCCAAGCGCCGCCTGCACCTCCGTTTCACAGATCTCTTTCCACCTCATTCGCTCAACGTCTTCATTTTTATCATACTATTCTTGAATTCATCAAGCTTCTTTATTGTGCTTTGTGTTCCTGTTCCATAGGACTTGCCAGTAGTCCTGTATTTCTTTCTTACTTGGGGCTTATGTTACCTTTATTCCTTTCTGGATGATACTGTTATAAAACTTACTGATGTTATCCAGAAACATTTTATTTTGCTGGAATTGTTGGGTTCTTTTACTGAACCTTTTTATTCTACACGCTTTGGCCATAATTTTTTGTTTCAAGCTCTCCATTACTCTCTCATGATCTTTTGCGTTCTTTATTTTGTATTGTGTATATGAGATCTGCCGTGTCTTCTCCATTTTCGCACTTAGCGCTCGGTTTTGACTCGTAAGTGTGATAGATATTTCCTCATCCGGCCTATTTGGGATTGTATCCTTTTTTCCATGGTGGATCTCCTTCTTTCCTTGGCTGTCCTGCTGGCTTGGTTTTGGGCAATATCAGGCCCTGTATTGTTATAGCTACTGCGTAAGTCAGCTTATTTAACGAAGGCATGTTTTCATACTGGCCGGGGCATTTTTGCAGATGTTCGCGAATTTTTTGATTCCCTAAAAGTATCAGACGTCTGGATTTCTCTGTATCATTAATTCTTCTCAAAGGTATTCTTTGGATGTCCTCCGCTGCTACTTGGCAATACTCCTTTTCCATGTGGTCCCGCACTTTCTCTAGGAACTCTTCTCACGCGATTGGTAAGGCGTATCCTCCTGTTGTATCGTGCATCACTTCATCATTTCTGTTGGTTTCCACTTGCTTTTCTGCACTAATGTCCATTCCATTTCCAGTATTTTCACATGTATCACTACTCATTTTCTCTATACTGTAAATTACCATTAATGTGTACTAGAACTTGGCTTTTGATATTCTCAATCTTTTCTGGTGATATTTTATTGCTACTTAATATGAAGCGCCTTTGGACTGCCAAGGTGTTAGCAGTCATTTTGTGCCGAGAATTCGGGTTCCTCGGTGTCCACATCTTGTAGGTTTCTTTCAGGTTAGCTGTGCCGGTGGTCTCTACTGTGTGGAGGTGACACCAGAGTATTTCGCAGTACTCCGCTTCAGTCTACTTTTTCCGAAACCGGCTATTCACTTCCGTTGCTTGAATATTTACAGTTCTTTGGTAATCCTCCGCCACGCTTACCCTCAGTTCATCCTGTGACTGTACGTCTCTATCATCTTCGTTTATGTCTACATATTTTAGGAGTTCAAAGTGTCCGCTTCCCGGATCTCCAATCAGGAGAAGGTTGATGTCTGCCCCATGTCTTATTTTAGCTATTGTTGTTGGAGTCGCGCTTGTAATCATTTGTTGGTTTCTTGGCCTTCCTTCCATAGCTGTATACATTAAAGTTCAGCTTATGAACTTCAGACAATGCCATGATTTCCACACTTGTTTCATACGTCCCATCCTGAAAAAAACCGTAACAATAACTTCTTTGATTTATTACTGTCAGGTTTTGCTTCTCGCGTGTCTCTTATGATGTGGTCTTTGAATTCATTCCAATTCATTCTAATATATTTTACCGCCTCTTCTCTAATGTCCTTGTGGCTATCCTTATAGCTATAAAGATGTAAACTCACAAAGCGAAATAGGCAATTCCCATCTCCTGTTGTGCTTAGGATGTCAAAGGTTTTGGCCTCATTCTGGTGAGAACTTTGAGCGTGAAGTCTGGGTTGCTGAACAGGTGGTAAACCTCGAGGATTTCGCATGATGACGGTCGGAGACACCTCCAGCCTCCCACCGGACGCGGTGCCCGGTGCTACTCTGACCCCGATTACGTCGTTCTTACCCGCGGCTTTATAACTATTCGTTTTGCTGCACAGCAATTAAGGTTTTGAGTTTTGTTCCATGGCGGGTACTTTATTTCCCCGCTACCCCCTCCATAGGAGAGAGCATCCTCCATTCGCAGGAGGCCGCGCCCGATGGGGGATCCCATACCCCACACGGGTTATTATTATTATTTTCCCATTTTCGCAAGAAGATAATATAGTCGCGTGACTTCCTTGTACATTTCATTTGTCCACTTGACCCGATGGTGCAGCACGGAGATCTTGGATGCTGCCGTTGCTACCTTGGTTAAATATCTTCGAGTATCCGCTCGCCCCGTTGTCGTGATTTCATCCTTGGCGCTGATCCACGGCTGCTACCAGCATCAGAGTGGGACTGCCTTCAACAGTGTTGCCAGGTCTTAAAAAGAGAACTATCGTACAAACCTTCCAATATTACCGTATTTTGGAGACTATTATCGTACATCCTGTTTTCACGTATTAAATCATTAATTAAGTTTTATTTACTAATGTTTTAATGAACCTTATTTGGTATTTACTGCGTTGTCTTCGAGAAAGAACCTTCTTTTCGTTTATGCACTGTTATGAATAACAGTCAATGAACACAGTCGTATGATAGACACACAGTCTGCTTTACGTAAAACCAAAAACATTTCTTTGAGCAACATAAATGTATACACCTGGTTCCAGTTCCGAAACTGATAATTGATTTGAAATATGCGGATTATCCCTAATATCATTGATATACAGCTGTATTTTTATAATTACATAAAAGTAGTTTTATTTTCCTCATTGTCCCTTTCGTTTCTTATTAACCCACTCTACTTCTTTAATTATAACACTTCTTTAAATTGAGTAAATAGAGATAAAAACATACACTTCTTAGAATAGTTGGGAGGTATTGAAGGTAAAACATTGTTACTCGTTCACATGTAATTAATTAGTAGTGTTATAAAATTTGAACGTCGCTAATAGCATAAAATTAAAATACTAATGTCAAAAATAAAATAGTAATGAATGCTCACCGATCCGTTATATCATTCCATGCGTTGGTTGTTTCCCTCGGGCAATTCCATGCTTCCAACATTTACCAATATAATTTTCTAAAAACAACATTTTACTGAAAATTTGGACGAATTTCTAAGCAGGACACCCACCTGCATCTCTAAACTTGCCGGACCCACTTTTTTAAACGATTAAGCTCTGAGACCAAAAAATTTCGTCAATTCTTGTGGATTACCACCATTGTATTAATAAAATCAAACACCAACCAAGTCAACCTCATTTACGCAGTGTATGTTGTAACATATTATATGACATCAATGTTCTGACGAGGCCTAACTGCGTAACAGTGTTTAAGATTCTATACTCATGTAACAATATGCTCTGCGTGAATGTAGCGGAGTTGGTGTTTGATGAATATTTGAAGTTCGTAAAAATCGTGTTTTTGTCTTTTTAGTCATAGACAGTGAAATTATCGTACAATGCACCTTATCGTACACGACAAATCTTACAAGTACAAAATGATAATTATCGTACATCTGGCAACTCTGGTCGTCTAGTCGCATTGGCTGCAGTTGCATTAACCGATGAGTCCGAGACTTGCCTCAGCGTATTGGGAACCAGCCATCACTAGTTTAGGGGGTTAGCCATTCACCAGGTTACCAGCATAGTGGAATAAGACAAGGTGTGCTATTGCGCATCGAGGTGCAGAGGACGTTGGCGAGCCAATGAAACTCGAGACATTTTTTTGAGAGGGAAGTTAAAGGTGTTGAACAGATTTAAATAATATGGATGTACGTAGGCGTGAAGCGATATCCTTAATACGACCGCTTCCATAAATGTCTTGAATATGATTGACTTGCTCTGCGCATACTCGGGATGGGTACACCTTGTCTTATTCCACTATGGGTTACCAGGGCCCCGTTTATCAGCTATGTAGACAGGTGTTCGTATACTCATTCCGGGTGGCATGTGAGACTTAAAGCAAATTTGTAGTATAGGACATGGGATTGGATTGCTGCAACCCACTCTTTATCATTATTATTTTTATTATTAAGATTTTCTCTCCACGGGAACCATCGCGAGATATAGCTTCTCGGAGAGGCCAGCAGGTAGCAAAGCTTTTATGTCGATTTATTTTCTCAGCCGTTCTTTTCATCATAAATGTTGTAAATTCTTGAATGACGCACTATTTCTTCGTATAGCATAGCATTTGCTCTGCTATATTTGATGGAGAGATATTCACTGCCAGTTGATTATTGAGGCTAGTCCTTTGAGTATCACATGCTGTACACATTGTACGCATGGTGTCATCTTCGCCACAAAATTCACATTTGTCTCTCGGAGTCTCTCTGACATTTGTGTCGTCTGAGCTTATAAATATATACACACACGACTTAAAGCACCTGTGCCCGGAGAGAACTTATGAGAGGAAATTTACCTCTCCGTGGTTTGTTGAACCACGGTTCAATAACTGGGATCAGTTGATGTGTTCACCTTCGATCGCATTTCTCTTTACTTCCAGACAAGAGGGATGTTCGTGCACGTTTCTTGATAGCTTCTCTTGTCAAACTTTGAGGTCTTTCGCGAACAGAATCAGTGAGATTCTTCACATCGTAATAGACAACATTCCTTTCCCTTGCCACCAATCTGTAGGGGGAAGGCTATCCAGTACCAATTCCGCGCTGTCCGAAACTCGGGTACGTTGACATGTCCTCAATACTAATCTTCTTTGGATTTGAGAATACTTCAGCCTTGTAAATTGTATCTGTAGTTTGTCGGCCCACGCTGAAGAACATTTTAGAGTGGGTTGCCTGCGTTTATACTCGTTTGGGCCTCCGTTGGACATAATTCTGGCGAGGTTTGAAACTACTTTTGCTGACTTGTTAGCCATCTTGATCATGTGGGATCCAAAACTAATTATGTATCTACACCCAAATTAGTAATTTTTTCCCACAAGATTTATATTGAATCCACTGTGGTTTCAGGATATCGGAATGCTCGTCTGTCTGTACCCTTCGCTTTCCCAACAGCTATCATCATGCGTTTGTTGTCAAGCCCTTTCCTGAGGCGATATCGCCTTCCCTTCCGTTGCAAGATGTTTCTCAAGTCTTTGAAGAATCAGACCAAAGAGTTTCCCCAACGTGTCGAAGAGGGACATGGTCTATATGAAAACGACATATTTAAAGGTTTGTGACCTTTGCGTAAGATAACCAATTTCTGCCTCTTCTAGTTTTCATACAGAAACCAGTGTTTCAAGCGAAGGTTGAATATCTTCAGTAAACACACGGGATATACTGTAATCACTATCTTCAAAACGTCATTGGGTATTACATATATTCCTGGATATTTCCCAGATTTAATTTGTCGATGCCTCTCTCAATTTGTGTAGGGTGAACTTAATTCTTCATTAAATGAGATGTCTTTAAGGCGATCACCTAACCAGGGTTCTCCGGCGGGGAAGAAATCGTGGATTATGGTTTTTACCCATACGGTATTGTCCAGTCCGGGGATTGTTTTTGTCTCAGTTTTATCGTCACAATTTTAAAAGCCGTGCTCCATGGGTCGTTTTCAACTTGAAGCAGGTGTTTCTAACATCGGGCTTTGCTTATCTTCATATCTCGTTGCAGCTATTTACGAGAAACTTTGTAAATGTCTCTAAACTGCTCGTCCTATTTTGCTCTTGTAGTTTGTCTTTGGTTCTTAATACTCTCTTTTCTGAGAACGGTTATTTTCTGAGTCCACCAGTATTCGCTGCGTTTTGAGTTCATACTCTTCGCTTCGGCATTCCTGCGATGCAGGCACCTGTAATTGCTATCATGACTACTTTCACTGCGTCTTCGAAGGATTTTCTTTTCGTCCTATTTTGTTTATGCATATCTCATGATGCTTCGAGTGATGTTTTCGCTAACTCCGCGTCTAAGTTTCTTTGTGTTCCAGCCACGTTTTCTACTTATTTACTTGGGTTTTTCCTCTCTTATTGTCGAGTATTCAGTGCATCGATGGTCACTCAGTCTACTACACTCCAGGTTTCTACACTCTTCGTCTACTACACATTCCTAGCAAAGTAGGCGGAGCTTATCAAGTCTATAATTCCGAGGCGTCACATCTTACAAATGTGGGTTCGCACCCTGCATTATTAACTTGTCAAATCGTTTTTGGCGATAAATTCGCACACAATATAACTTCTCTTGTCTCTACACATTCTGGTGATTTGCTATTAAAATCACCGCCCACTACTATATTACGATTTGATGCCCTTACGCTGTCTTCCAGCATGTCGGTTTGCAGTTTAATATCTCAATAGGGTCGTTTGGAGAGAAGTAGATGCTATATATTCATAATATGTACACTTCGGCCCATACGAACACGAAATTCGTCGATTTGAGTGATAGCAGTCCGTTTTATTGTACTGTTTGTTGTCTGTATCATGCCCACTTCTCTCCCGTATGCAACCTGTATTAGCAAGTCTTGTACTTTCCCTCTTTTTGCCATATTTACCTGGAGAAACTTAACCATTTTTCACTCTCTTCTTTAATTCTGCTGCATTTATTGCTTCCTATAATGTCACTTCTTAGTTTATCTTTACAGACTATACATTCTGTTTCCGATGCAGTCTTTGTCAACGTGTCCTGGTTTTCCGCTGTTGTAACAGATATTGCTGCGGTCCGTACCCCTACATCTTGGGGTGATATAATCTGTTATCTAGGCATCTGTAACACTTTGTTACTTGATCTGTCCCAGATTCGGCAGTTATCTCAACCAATTTTTATTCTCCCCGCTTCAAGAAGTTTTCCGGATGTCTCTAAAGGCAACATTAACGTTGCTTGTTGCATTTTTTTCCTCCATGATTTCATGAGATGACAAATTTTTATGAGGATATATTTGACACTTGCAGTTCTTTTGACGGCTTCCATTACATCTTCTACCGTTGTGATTTCATCAATATCCCTTTTTTCTACAAGTGTTTTTGGCGTCATAATGTCCACTTTCGCCTTGTCTTCCATTTCGTTACTTAACGCTTCGTTTGGTGAAGCGATGTTAGAATTCTTTTCCGACACCACGAGGATTTCCTTTCTTTGTGTCCTTGTTCTCGACGCAATTTCTTTCGGTGTGAAATTGAGATGAGGGCCAAGGATCGGGTTTTTGTAACAGTTCTGGGTAATTTCTTCATCGGGGTGGTTTTCCTCGCTCCTATAACGCGCTGTTTTTTCGGTTTGGTCTATGTTATGTCTGGTCTCTTGTGTTTTTATTGGGACTCCCAAACATCATGGTCGAACCCTTCTATTGTGTTCTACGGTGTTGCATATTAGAATAGTGCGGTCATTGTACAATTTGATTTTATCATTCTCCAGCACCGACTGGGCAATATTTATAGTTCGGTGTTCGTTCTGAAACTAGTCGAAAGTTTTGGGCTTTTTCTTGGTGTACTGTTGCAGAATTGATTGTGGTGATGTAAATAGTCATTTTGAGTCAGTTTTTATTATTTTATGAGAGGAGGTCCTTTATGGGTAATAGTGATGCTGGTTATGTCGGACTCCCAAACATGATTAGCGACTAAAACCTTCAACCTCTGCCTCACCATTGCCTTGTAGTCCTCTCTGTGAAAACAGTCGCTAGACATTACTTCGCGGTGGTGCGTTTAGCTTGTGCTCTTACATTCTTTTAAGTCGATTGCTCAGATCGCTCATTTGTAGAATATTAGTTTAAATCGGCCAGTTTGCTTCTGAATACATCAGTGATACTATATTTACAAGGGATATATCTACGTTGAATTTTACTCCCACTATAACTTACTGTATTCCATGCTATATACTAAATAATGTGTGTGTGAGGTCGTCTGTCGTACAAGGGCCGTGATCGCAATTCGGATTATCTAGAACCTTGAAGTCGCACAAGTTTGTATTAAGGCAACCATGTCTGGACAGGGCATGGACAAGTATGAATTGTTTTCTCCACGTTCTCTCGTCATCTATCCGTCTAAGCTAGGAATCATCTTGTGGGTCCATATGCCTTTGGTATTTTTAATGGGGCTTTAGGGATCGCCAACGGCAAGGTCATTAGAACCCTCCTTTGGTTTTCTGGCCCCGCTTTTCCTGACAATTTTGTAGGAGCATGCTTTTTTCCTCGTTAATTGCATAGGTCTGTCTGGGGGTGTTCAAAGTGCCTTGTAGTTTCAGCTCTTTTAGGTCATCGTAAACTTGTTTCCGTTCCCTTGCTAGTATTAGGTCTATCGGTGGAACACGAGTCCAATACTTGTCACACAGTTGGATAGGTAGGCCTATATTATCCAGTTAACCACTCTTCTTTGTATTTGACGATACCTTCTACTTGTTGATTGCTTCTCGAGAGAAGCCGCTCAGACTGGAGCCACGTAGAACATTCTTGAGTGGACGACGCAAGAAATCGTCGTTCGTTTTTCTTCTTTTGGGCCTCCTTTATTAGGTACTAGCTGAATACCCGGCTTTGCACGGGTTAGGGAGAAACAATAATATAAATATACTACATAAATAAAAACAACAAATTATAAAGCACAATAATACACTACTTCATACAAATTTAAGAATCTTCTTTATTTAACACCTGTTTATAAACTACATTTTTTGTTTCATATCCAGGAGAAAGAATATATAAATTTTTAGGCGAACCTACTCTGGAGCAAGCAACATAAAGTTGCCCGTGTCTAAAACATGGCGATCTTAGATCAACACCACAAAACTTTAAAGACTGTCCCTGTGATTTATTAATGGTAATTGAAAAAGCTAGCCGGACTGGAAACTGTAATCTTTTAAAGTTGAAGGGAAGATCAGTTGGGATTAGAGGTATCCGTGGAATAAAAATTATTTCACCTTTTCCTTTTCCAGTTAAAATGACTGCCTGGATTATATTTTTCATTAATTTTGTCACACACAATCGTGTCCCATTGCAGAGTTTTGGTGGATCTAAATTTCGCAATAAAATGATTGGAGATCCTACTTTAAGTATAAGGCGATGTTGTGGCAATCCAGCTGGATCAAGTGAATTTAGGAATTCCGTTGGATAATTGACGGCTTCGTCAGCATCCACTACGGTATCAACCGATTTATATTCAATCACGTCTCCTGGCAGCATGGCTAGTATCTCCTTGTTAATTACATTAACATCATCGTTCTTAGGAGCAAGAATGGCTCTTTCTCGCAACCATTCTAAATTTTTATAATTTTGATTAACGTTAGGATAGACTGCTTGTATCATATCGCGGACAGTTTTCACCGATACACATAAATCTGATGACAATTTTATCATACCAGATGCTTCAATAACTAATCTATCTTCTCCAATCTCCAAAAGTTTATTTGCAAAATTTTGAGCATTCCCATCTCTTAAGAGGATTCGCATGTTTTGTTTAAGGCTAATTTCTTGGACATGATTCCATAGAACAGAATGTTTTAAACAGGCATAAATTTCATCGGCTGGAGTCGATTTTGGAATGACAGGCAGAGTTTGACGGAAGTCTCCACACAGGAGTACCAGAGCTCCTCCCATTAAACTGCAGTTTCCTCTAAGATCTTTAAGTGTTGCGTTGAGGGCCTCAAGAGATTTTTTATGAGCCATCGTACACTCATCCCATACTATCAATTTACATTCTATAAGAACTTGTGCCTGGCCGCTTGTTTTATTTATATGACATGTGGGATTTTCTTGTCGGGAAATATTAAGTGGCAACTTAAGGGCAGAGTGGGCTGTTCTTCCTCCTTCCATTAATGTCGCTGCAATACCTGAAGATGCAACGGCTAGAGCAATTTCTCCATGAACCCTGATTTCAGCGAGAACTAAATTAATTAAAAATGTTTTTCCCGTGCCACCAGCAGCATCAAGAAAAATGATTCCTCCTTCTTGTTTATCTACTTGATCCATTATTGTTTCGTACGCGAATTTCTGATCTTCATTAAGAAGTGGCTTTTTATCCGCGATGTATGCTTCTAAGTCTAAGACATTGTAGCTAGTTTCACGTATATAATCTGGATAAAATACACCCTCTTGATGTTGTACAGGTGCAAAAAGACCGAGTTCCACTAAAGTCTTGTTAACCATGGTGATACACTTTTCCTCCAAAATAATCAAAGTTTTATTAAAAATGTCGGAGTTAAACGTAATATCCAATGTAGGATTTTCACTTCGAACTTTAGCCAGTATATCCTCACTCATTGATTCTTTATATTTTTCCCATAATGTTTTTGGGTTAGATGGATTACAGGAGGTTATTATGATGGCAAACAAAATTCGGATTTGTCCTGGAAGAGAAATCAAACTGGCCTCTCGCAATGAGTCATCCCAGTGTTGATCTCCTTCTAGCAACCCTAAATTCTGGCAAGCTTCTCTGAATGTCTCACATATTTCTCCGTTTACCGTTCTTAATTCTGCAAATGAGCGAGGTCCTCTAATGGTATGTAGAAGCATTCTTAAAAAATAACATTCGGCGTTGTTAGGATGGACTGTGTAGACTCGGCCCAATGCGTCACATGAATAAATATTATGCTCAGGATCAAAGTTGCCCATTTTTCTTCTACAAAAGACTTTCCTTGATGTATTCCACGTATAATATCTCGGCAATTCTGAATACAATAGTGTTCTTGCAAAAGTATCCTGCTGGCATAGTTGGAAAAATGCTGTTAAAGTTGTGTTTGGCGGCTGATCAATCACTCTTGCGGCACTATCAGTTGAGAAGTATACTCGTTGACCGTTTTCTAAATGAATGCTAAGGTGAACCACAGTAGGATACCGTTCATGAATTGAAAATCCGAAGATTCGCCAAACAGCTTCGTTGCTACTGACGTATCTTCCCAACTGATAACGCTTTACTTCATTGTTGGTGTCTTCATTGCCTACACCAAAAACTGCCATATCAGAACCTTTATTAACATATTTGCAGATATACTTAATAGATTTGACACTATTGCAGTATTCTACGTTAATATGTGCGTTAAACATTTTTGATAATAATGGAGAATATGGTACAATCCAACTGTTATCCACGTCTATTTCCACGTTGCTTCGCGTCTTCAGTATTGCCGTAAAACCTCCATTTTCTGGAGCTCGCCGTCTATATAAAGGATAGCCGTCGTTTCCTGTTTGTGTATCTTTAATTAATTTTCGAGGATAGTTTTTGGTGCATTTCCCATCTTTCATACATGGCGAGTTCCGATTTATATTTCCACATGGTCCATGGATCATATTTTTAGTTACCACAGCGTATAAATCAGGATCTTCTTCTTGGTTAGGAAGTTCAGCAGATATAATAGCGTCGATTTCTGTTGGTTGAATCTTCCTTTTCAACCAAAATAAATTATGTGAATGTGGTAAACCTCGTTTCTGCCATTCAATGGTGTACATCCAGCATCTCACCTCTCCAAAGATGTGACCTTTTGTTATAATATTAATGAATTTTTGTTGCTTTTGTTTAAAAACTCTCGCAATTAAATCGTGGCGATCACTGGATGACTGACCGTTGATTAGCATTTCTTTAATCTCTGACCAAATCGGGTTGCAGGTAAACGTAATAAACAAATCTGGTCTCCCGTATGTCCTTACATAGGTCATTGCATCTTGTGTGTACTCATGCATGTGTCTAGGACTGCCCGTAAACGTCGCTGGCAAAATAACCAAAGTGCCCAGATTCTCAATATTTCCGTCATTTGCTACCGCATCTCTTAGGTGAATATATTGGTCCACTCTTAATTTTTTTTGATTCGAACGAATAAACTGAAGACGTTCACTTTCAATCTTTACATACATATCCACGATAAATTGATGGAATAATTGTCTGCAATTTATCACGTGGTTGTGTTTAGTACCTCGTATCATTAGACGGTAAGCATAATAATCCATAGCAGATACCTTTGCACTTGTTGGAATACCTGTTGTTGGATTAACTTGCCTCAGATTGAAATGATACCCATCTTCACCATAAGGAAATAAAATAGGATATTGTAGAGCATCATACGACCTGTGCGTTTCGCAAATTCGCTGCAATGATCCACTACGTAATTGAAGCACGATATCTCGCTTTTCAAATTCATTACCCGATATCACAACTGCAACTTCATCCACTACAGGAGCGTTGAAGCGCCGTTCATGCTCTCCTGCTGGTTTTCGATCTGCTTTTATAATAATTTTATATGCATCTGTGGGCATATGATCAATTGAAGTTTCAAACGTTTTTATGTAAATATTGTGTGCATGGAACATTTGTTGTAAATCAGATACAATCTCACGTCTTGTTCCTGAATTGTTGGCGCATCTTTGGTCGGTCTCAACTTGGTCGTTTCCAATAAAATATAATTGTAAAAATTTTGGTTGCTGATTAGGCAACGGCAACAACGATCCTGCTTTATGGTATATCTGCCCTTGTACTGTGAAAGTGGATTGAAATCCAGGCTGATTAATAACAGATGTGGCTCCAAATGAGGTCATTTGAAAACATGAGTTGTATTTTCGGATATTACTCAGAAAATGTCTTGACTGTGGTGTATCACCAGTTGTATATTTTAAGAGTTCTTGTGGTAATGGGTCCAGTTGGTTAAGTTTTAATTTACCATTATTGCAGCAAAGACCGGGAGGTTCTGATTTAAACTTTTTGGCTTGGCAATTGCGGCAAATTAAATCCATTTTTCCTATGTTGATACTGGCGTGATGTGCGTAATCTATGTGAGGGTCATATAATAATGCTTCACACTGTAAATCGGAGTATTCATCAGTTCGTGAACGTCTCGTTCTATCTCTGATTTGTTGCAGCCTGACCTCTCGTTGTTGTTGTGGTTCAGAGGCTCTGGATGTTGCAGCTCGGTTTCGTAGATCATTAAGCCTGGCCTCACGTTGTTGTTGTGTTTCAGAGGCTCTGGTTTTTGCAGCCCTGTTTCTCATTTCTTGGAGTCTGGCTTCACGGTGTCCTGCTGTTTCTGAATTTCTAGATCTTGCAACTCTTTCACGTATCGTTGCTAATCTTTTATATCTTTCTTCATTACTTTCAATAGCTTTACGTTTTTTTGGAGGCATTGTTAAGCAATGATGTTCAATTGTTTTTGTTTATAATTCTAAATTACCAAGTGTCGGTTAAGTAAGAAAATTCTTTTGTTGTGTTTCTATGACAGCAAAAAAGTAAACAAATTACATACATACATACAAACACTCTCCTTTATATATAAGATGAGCATGGCGAGGTTGGATCCCGTTTGAACCACCCTATCTTCCATCTTAATGATGTGTGGCCCAAAATTTAACTTATGGCCTATTTCTACTTCTAGGTAGGTGATTGGGAGACTACACTCAATTTGATTTCCTTTCAGTGCGATGTGTGGGAATCTGAACGCTCTTTTAAATAATGAGCACTACTTCTGTTTTCACCACTGCTATCTATACTTGTCTGGGTCAGCTATGATTTAACCTTCAGCAGGGTCTGGTTTAGTCTCAGCTGCAGCAGATCTGTGCTGTCACTATGGCTAATGACTAGTGTGTTAGTCTGCATATCTGACGGATGCACATGGAGAAATTGCTTTCTCCGTATCCAGTTCTCACATTCTCTAAATTTTCGTTTCTCTTAACCTCAAAAGTAATTTTCTTATGACCACTTTGTATGTGCTCGCCTACGTTTCACTCTATCAGCATTGTTTTCTTCAATTAGTGATTATTAGGTCTGTTATTTATGTCTCACGCTCACCTTATACCTCCCCCTGTATTGTGCACATTCAATAGTTCGTCCATTATGAAATTCTCCATTTGCTCTCGTTCTTCTTGTATTCACAATGAAAAAGAAAACTATATGTTCTCATATATTCTTCCAAAAATTTTTAGATGTGTAATAGCTCTATTTACAACTCCATGTACTTCCCAATAACTTTTGAGCACAAATTCTAATTCATCTTTTTTTAACCGGACAAACATGCGTTTCTTCTGTAAAATAACGCCCAATTTTTAATACTTCCGCTCGCGCATTTGCAACATATGACACTCAGCGCTGTGTTCGCGTAAATCTTATATGTTATTGAAACAACATCTGACCGTATATGGTTTCTGTATTGTAACGAAACGGGGGTGGTGTAGTGGGTAAGACTCGCCTTATATTTTCTTCTCCGGCTAGATTCGTAATCTCACTTTCTGATACTAAATTAATAGGCGGGTTCGGCCCATAAATTAGGTGAGGACAACACACTATGGTTCCTTGTCACAGGAAAACGCCGTTTTAAATATAATTGATTTAATTAATCATTGAGACTAATAATACATGCCCATCAAATAATATTCCATGCACCCTTTCCTCGCAAAGATCATAATATTAAACATTACAATGAAAACTTCTCTTCTTTTACTTGGCAACTAAGCGCACCAGTATTTAATAATACATTTATTTAGAGATAATCAATTATTTTACGCTTATCTTCCGAATGAATTTAAAATTGACACAACAAAAGTTCTGGGCTAGGGCGTTAAAGTTTAAACTCGTTGCACAAATTCTTCTTCGCAGCCACACGACATATACATTCGCAGCCACACGCCATATAGCAGCCAGCTTGTGTTACCTGGTGAAGATGCGTCGTCAGTCAATACGTTGTGGTTGTAGGTCAATGCCTCTCTCCTAGGACCAATTTATTCAAGCTCGCATTCCTCCCCACAGCTGTCGGCTCGCTCACCGCCCAAGAGACCATTGACCCACTAATGGTAGACGTCTCGGTTCCATCCCTTCGCTCCTTCCAAGAACCCAGAAGGTCGCAGACGCCGTAATTGCACCGCGTAGTCAATGTTCATGTTTCACCAACTGACCTTAATTATTTCGACCGAAATCTCCGTACAGGCTCCAAGTTGAAATTTTAACCGAACATTATTCAATGTTCGTGATATAAATTAGTGGTTGAAATACCACTAATTAAAAAAATTCAAAGTCGAAAATTTTCAAATAACAGTATCATAACATGTTAGCGCTCTAATGCTCTAATAATAATTAAACGATAATCTCGAAAAGTGAGTGACTGAGTGATCGAGATTGAGATACTGAAAATAATGATTAGAGTGATGCTGGAGCGTCTCCACTTGCCAATTTATCAACACGTCTCCCGCTCAATCACCCAGACGCTTCCTCACGTGGTTTTTCTACGAAAAATCACATGACTTTTTCATCCAATTGAATTTGATTTCTCCACGTGGAGCGCTCTTATTGGTGATATTCGTGGTGATGTTGCGCGTGTCCTGAACCAATCATCAGATTTGCTTTTGGGAAATTTCCAGACTCTCCAGGCTTCGTCTTTTTCCACACATACCCTCAGTGATCTTAACCAGATACTCCTTTTAATTATTAACGACGTGATACTTAATTTTGACCGCTTTGAAAATTTGGAATGTCGCACCCATGACACTTTCTCCCTCCGGTTCCCAGCCACTTGCCACGCCGTCGTCTGTCTGGTATTTGTCACTCATTAACCCAGACCCTCGTAAAAGCTAGTAGCCATGCGCGTCTCAACTCTATTATTCTCTTAGCTTGTGCACCTTTCATTGTTCGTGTGCTTACAAAAAAAAACTCCATCCCTCCTTTCGAGTAGTTTTCCAATTCTCATTGCAACTGCGCACACGTATCCTCATCTGTCACCAATAACTGTCCTACCCTTGTTCAAAAATGACTAAGAACCTTTCTGTCCCTTCTTTGCCTAAATTTCATCTACACCACTCGTTATTTTTGTAACACTTCCATGTTCCATCTGCATCTTGCAGACGTAAATGCGTAGTAAGCTACTCCTCTTCCACATGGCAGATTTACGACCTCTTCAGAACAAGGAAGCGCGCTCAGACCCTCCCGCAGCAAGATCTTGCGTCTCCCCTCCCCACACTACCATCCGCTGAAAGCTGCGGTAAATTTCCGCTTGTTTAGAAACATTTTATTTTCCAAATAAATAAATCTAATTATATGTGAGAAATTAATCATTTTTTACAGTATACAGCAGACATCAATTTTCTTTTCTGTTCGTATAATGCCAGTACCGCATTCCCTGTCTTTCCTTTCTGGATATTTTTCTGCAATATTCTAATACCCATAATTTGTGTTCAGTATCAAGAATTTCTTAACCATTTCTATTCCAAGCATTCCGAACTTCGTACAGAGTGAGAGTGACCACTGACTCTTCTCTTCTTACGCAATTGATATATTTATTCTTTTCCTGCATTCTTCCACAATCTTTCAAATAATGTCCTCCCCCATCACTGACAGGAACTGTCCTTCATGTCCATACAGTATATACTTATGTGGCCATAGCGCTGAATACGAAAGCACCTCAGTGGTTCCATACATTCCTTTAACATGTGAGACCGCATTTCGTGATATTTCCTGCCTTTTCGTTTTAGATTCGTATATTGACTGAAGTCTACCTCTAGAACCCCGTATTCCTTATCTTTATTCCGTGTTTGGATTCGTCTAATTAATCGAATTCTATTAACACCCAGCTCTGACCCGTCTGAAAATTCTGGTTCATTATTGTTGAAGTAAAGGCGGTATGATCCTTTTTGTTATATACACCATGAATGAATGCTGGTTTTCTAATATCGCATATCGTAACATCTTTCTTCCCCATTATGTCTCGTAATATCATAAACTACTTTTCATTATCTAGCACAAGTATCACATCATCTTTAGTATCGCGTATTGAATTGATATGCAGAGTAACATTTCCCTTAACTGTCCGCTCTCATCATCTAATATCAATTTGCTTCGTTCTATCTGTCGTCTCTAAAATCACTGTTTTGTCATTCCTATGCTGTTGCATACCCATACCTGAGCTCTGCTTCAGTTTTTGTTCATATGACTCTTCCCCTCGTAATATTTTCCTGATCTCCGTTTGTTCCACTAGTTTTGTCCCTGTTCCTTTACATTCAGTCTCCTCAGATATCTTCTCACTAATTTTCCCGATTTCCACATTTTGAACAGTGATGATCCCGTTTCCTATGTTAACGTCACTCCATCTCCTTTAACTCGCATTATCTTTGCACAAATTATTGCTTTCGTTTTCCTAATTTCCACATCGCTCTTCGCCAAACTTCCTGTCAAAACATTCATACGCTCATCTAATACACGAGTTAGCTTTTCTTCCAGGCTAAACATGAACTTCCTCCATCATTTATACCTCCACTCAATTGCAATGTATCTACTCTTTTATATATTCATCTAATTTACTTTTACTGTTACCTGTGAATGTCCTTTCCAACGCTTAGAGTTTTTTATCCAACGTCTTCGGCAGTTTCGACGCGATCTCGTCTCGTTGCCTCAAAAGAGATTCCATTTTTAACAACATTTTTTGTTCCATATCATCAACTTTTACATAATACTTATATCGTATGCACTTCAGATCTTCTAATGACGTTACACAATCTACCATATTATCCAAGTTACATTTAAGCTTCTTTATTACTACTACTGCAAATGACTATTTAGCATTTTAAATTTACCCCAATCACCTCCAGTAGATGGGGAGGGGACCCAGTTTGGTATCATTTGAAGCCATTTTTAAAATATTGAATACGTATTTTCCTTTTTTTCGATGTGATGTGCATTTTCCGAGATTTGCTAAAAATGTTGTTAACGACTATAGCACCATCTACGAGAAACATATTGCAGCCAAAATTTGCTATTTTTCCGCATATAATCTCTTATCTGCAATATAAACCGGGGTTCCTGTTGAAGATTTCAAATTGACCCCCTTCCCCCTCCTCTAAATGGGAATACGTGGTTCAATGAATGAGCCTCTTTGAAACATTAACTTTTTATTTGAATTTTATATCTACGATACTTTGTTTTTATAGATACTTTGATGTCTTGACTTAAATAGACCAATCTGTATACGAAATTTGAAGTTGGTTGAGCTTATATTGTAATGATCAGAAAATAGGAAAAGTACTATTTTTTATATTAATATTTAAAGTTTAAAATATGATAATTAAAAATGTTTTCTGTAAAAATATTTTTAGAAAATTGTAAATAATTAAAAATACGTTTTCGACATCTCCGAATCCTTAGTAGGTGCGATTTTCGCATGCTCAACTATTTTATTACAATTGTACTAAACTAAAATATGTTTTCGTTCAAATATTTCTTGATTTTTGGAATTTTTATTTAATGAAGGGAAATGCTCAAGTTTTTTTCAGCATTTTTGAGAAGAAAGAAACGAAAGATACGAAAGGAGATTAATTTGAAATGATTAAATAACATCAAAACCAAATTGACTGTTTGACTTAGGTGCTTTATAATGTTTAGCGAATGAAACAATGACATAAACAATTAAAAAATGAGAGTAAATTTATTGACTAGGAGTAATTCATCAACTACTTTTGCCAAAATGGGCAATTTTTAACCCCCGTCTCTCCTTTGTAACGTCACAAATACAAAGCACCCTTTCAGTGAACGTCTCATATTTATAATATATTTATAGAGAAATAAAAGTAAAGATATAATACTTTTGTAATTTGTTGAAACATTTGTTTTATTTAAAAATTAATTTTTTATGTGATTATAAAAACAATATAATATTTTATGTAATTTGTTTTAATATTTCTTATGTTTGAACTTTGAATTGTAGATAGTGATTCAAAAACTGTACTACCCATTTTGATTTTAAAAATTACGGTACTTTTTGCAGGGATGTCAAATATTAATCTGTAGATACTGTTGGAGTTTGTTGCTCTTTTGTGGTATTCGACTCAACTATATTTGATTGTAATTTTCTTTATCTTGAATGTCTACCTAATAGTAATATGAAACCATGAACGCAGTTTTTTGTGATCTCCCCCTCTCCCTAGGATTTATTGGGCATCAGCGTAACGCTCGATGGGATTCGCCCGAGTCCAAGAGAACATATTTTTATTATGACCCCTTATTGACTTTGTTTTGTGAATTATTTCATTCCCTCAATTAAAAAAAGACATTTATCCCTGTCAGTGTTCAGAAAACAATGTATGAACACGAAATAATTAATTTGATGTAATAAAAAGCATTTGTTTCACTCTGTAAAAAGACGTGCACTGGAAAATCCTACTGAGCATGAAGGTGAAAATTAGTCGATGTTGTCAGGATAGGTAGTTGTGCGACAATTCTTCACAAGTCCTATTGTACGAGTATTATAAAATGCTTTCTGAGACTGTTGCACTTAATCATATGCACCAAACATTCAAAGCTAAAATATATCGCACCTTATTTTCAAATTAACTTTCTGTATGTGTGAAATTCCCTTCGTTATTTGTCAAATTTATATTTTCTGTTTTAAGATACCAGTTATAATAAATTCTTTTAAGTAATTTGTAAATTAACTTGATTTGTATTATTTCCGGTCTTTAAATTATTGAATGAAAGTGTTTTTTGTAAGAAGATTATTATGTGAAAATATCATTCGCTACAATATAACTAACGCTACAATATCACTAATTTGATAACAAATGCATGGGGTTTGTCCTTCTCTGACATCTTTCTCGACCGTTTTCGTGCTCTGAACTACGAACCAGAGCAAACCTTTGCGTAGAGCGCTAACTTGAATGATCTTGCACTAGTGGCTTCAACCGTTGTCCTATCAACGCTGGGATCACAGGACTTCTAGTAGAGTGAAAAACATTTCACTCTACTTCATCCCTTTAAAACTGGAATTTCCAAAATGTGCTTTCTTAGTGCGCTTTTACGATACACGAGTGACATCCGATCTAAATTTATATTTCCTATCTTCAATTTGTTTCTCTGCGTTCATGAATGTGACAGTCATTAAGGACAACGAACCAAACGTTTTACTCCCTTTATCACTTTTTGAAATTGAAAAAAACGAAAATTTCAGAAAACAATTTTTCGATGTTTGATTTAACAATCTCTACATACAGAAACCGAGTTGATATCTCAATTAGTTCGTGAAGTATAGCGAAATAAGCATACCATGTCGTTATTGCTAACGACAAACTTCCGAAAAACTTTCTACCTCTTAACATCCACTAACAATGAAATATCGAAAAACCCAGAACCTTTCTAGATAAGAGTATTAACATTACATACAAAAACTGAAATACTCAGTCATTAAATTACATACAAAAATATTAACATTCCATACAAAAATATTCAGTCACTCAGTCATTAAATCAAAGTCAATCATTAAATCAAAGTCAGTCATTAAATCAAAGTCGGTCATTAAATCAATGTCGGTCTGTCGGTCATTCAATGTCGGTCTGTCGGTCATTCAATGTCGGTCTGTCGGTCATTCAATGTCGGTCTGTCGGTCATTCAATGTCGGTCTGTCTGACATTGAACGTCGGTCTGTCTGACATTGAACGTCGGTCTGTCTGACATTGAACGTCGGTCTGTCTGACATTGAACGTCGGTCTGTCTGACATTAAATCAGTCACTCAGAACAACGCAGCGTATATACTAGTACATGTTTTACTTGGAGAGTTTCTATGGACACTCTTAGAAATAAAATGCTTGATATGATTCATATCGAAAATGTTCGCAAAGAATTTTAGTGGTCGATGTTTTGGGTATCCAGAGTTGCTTGCACGAACCTCTTTTCAATATTAACTAATTGTAAGTTGTTTCTAATATTAACTTTTTTCTTTGAGTTAATTTGTAATTGGCTTTTAAATTTAATCAGATACTTTTTCCTGCTAATAACTTTTAGTATATTTGTTTTTAGATGATTAACTTAACTAGTTAATTGTCATTAACTTTCCCAAATATCGTCAGTTGCCAAGTTAATGCTGACACTTTCTTTAAATTCACTTAAAAAGTGAACTCTACTAATTCTCAAGTAAATATTTCAGTTTGCAAATGATATTTGAGATTGTCGTATATGGTCAATGGTATGTTAGATACCGACTTTATGTTCTTATGGAAATTAACATTAAAAAAATTGTTTGATACTTTCAGAACGATTTAGATAGAAGATTTAGAATAACCTTTGGACTGAAAAGACCATTGGAACACAATACTAAGCACTTTCATGCACCTAGAGTCAAATTTGTCCTCTCATGAATAAACTTAAAAAATGGACGGGAGAAATGGAATTTTTTTCTGCCCTCATTATTGAAATTCCGTCTGGTTTCGATTTGGAAGTGATTTTCATGCTTTCAATTTTTATTGTAACCTGTTGTAAAATTTATTGGTGTGTATTTTAGGATAAAGTTGAAACAGCACTATCGGAAGATGAAGATGGCAATACATCAACCATTATGGATGTTTCTGATAGTATCAGTGTTGTGGTTAATGTCGTGACCCCTACTCCAGGCGGATCCTTTTCCGCTTTAACACCATCTATGTGGCCACAAGATATTCTGATGAAACTTGGACAACAACCTGAAGATCCTAATTCTCAGCCCGACTACAGGCACGTAATGCATTAAATGTGTTCCATTTGTTTGTACATGTGTGTTGCCGATAGATCATTGAATCGTGGAGCTAAAGTTTAATATGAAACTGAAAAATATTTTATTAATCTATTTAATTAGTCTTGGCATATCAATATAATGCAAATGCTGACGCCGGGTTTCTGGTTTTTGTGTGGTTTAAGAATTGAATGGAAAATTCTCGAAGTGAATTACCAGTCAAAAGTGCGCTTGGAATATCCTCATTAATTCAATTTGGTTAAAGTGGAAAACTTTAGTAATATTTACGACGTACATATGGAAAAATCATTTGTTCACTCTTTTAATTGTTTTTCTTAAATTATCTATATTTGTGAATAAATTTTGATTGCTCCTTTTCGGAGGTATCAGCTATAGCCCAGGCCATATGTATATTTAAGATCGGGGGTGAAGTAAGTAGCGATATTCCTGCGGAAATGTCTTGGGGACGTTGATAGAAAAGACATTTCATCTTAAGTTTCGAATACCTACAGATCGATAAACGTGTTGCCGTGTTTGGGAAAATTCTTCGAAAAAAATATTGATAGACATAATGACACTGCAGATCGAATAGAAAGGAGTTTTGGCAGACACCCAATATAGATTTCGGAAAGGATGATCAACACAAGATGCACTTCGCATGTTGACGACATAGATAAATAAACGGGGATTGGCGTTGTATATAGATAAGATGGCTTTTAACAATGTACGAGGGTTATTCGGAAAGGAAGGTTCGATTTCTCATAAAAAATAAACCATCACAGATTTTTCAAAAAAACTTTTTTATTTAATTCCTTGCATCTTTCTATTTTTCAACGTAGTTTCCATTTTTGTTTAAACATTTGTCATAACGTTCTACAAGCTGTTGTACGCCGAAGTCGTAGAAGTCTGTCGCCAGTGAGGATAACTAGTCTTCAACTGTTTCTTTTACCTCGTCATCTGTGACGAAGCGCTTGCTCCGAGAAACGCCTTTAGGTAGCGAAGCGAGTGAAAATCGCCCGGTGCCAAGTCTGGACTCTACGGTGTATGGTCAGTCCGTTTTCCTCCAAAAGATCTGATCAGATTTTGAATTTGAATGGCAGAATGTGGTTTGGCATTGTTATGCAACAACAAAACTCAAGATGCCAGAAGACCACGTAGCTTATTGTGTATTGCACGTCGAAGTTTAGTCAGGGTCACGAATCTTTTCGTCCATGGCATTGACCAAATCATCTGTGATCACTGATGGTCGGCCTGATCGCGGTTCATCATATATATTTTCCCTAGAAAGCTCACATCACTTGCGCATTTTGCTGTCACTCATCGCTTTGGGACCATACACTTCACTTATCTGTCGATGAATTTTCGCTGCTGAAACGTTCCTTGCTGTCAAAAACCGAATCACTGAACGTATTTCATTGTTGGCGGGCTGATCAATTGCAAATGGTATCGTTTAACGTGCCAGGCATGCCGGGAATCTGTGTGCATGCGCGTTTCAATCTTCGCGCGACATTCAATTAGCTACGGCGATTCGGACCTTACTTTCCGAATAACCCTCGTACAATGGGGTGAGGTACTTCATGAGCTAAGGAATAATGATGTGGATAATTACCTGTACAATGTATTTGTGGATTGTTTTCAAGAGCGGACATCTTTCTTACAAATGAAGTATGAAAAATTTTATGGAGATAATGACTAGGGTTGCCTTGAAGGGTCACACGGGGAACTCTTGTTTTGGAATTTGGTTATAAACGGACTGTTAACAAAAAGAAGGGACTGTCTTCAAGAAGAGTGGGGGTACCGTTTCATAGCGTATGCTGATTGAAGGCAGCACGAGGAGAGAGATATGAAAGGGAAAGGTGTTACAGTATTGTGATGAATGCTATACTAGTAGAAAACTTGAAATTGCAACATATGAAACAAAAGGAAAGGTATTTGGGGGAGTTAAAATTCAGAAAAGAGAGGCGGTTTTAAAATTGGGAGGTAGATATAAGGCGTCTCAAGTCAACATAGGAAGACGACAATTTTATGAAGGCAAGATGTTCCCTTTTTTGTGGGCTTTAGGGCTCGTCAACATCGAGGTCATTAGAGCCCTTAAAACTTGTGCAGGTAGGGAAAATGTAGTTATGCACTAGGGAGAGCCAACATGACTCTCCCCGCGTGTGGGACTCCCCGAATGACTCAGCCATACCCACTAAAAACCCTCCTGAATTACAACTCAAAACTCAAATTCTAACATATCTCACGACTTTATTAAAAACATCTAAAAAAAGAAGAGGAAAGAGGAAAATGAAAGATACCCTAGCCCTAATAGCGTCGGGATCGAAAAGAACAAGAGGTGACCAAGGGAGATCAGAAAAGAGAAAGGAAGGAGCATGGCACAAGTAAGTGGAAGTAATGCCAGACTCAGCTCGGGGCCCCGTGTTCGCCAAACACGTACTTGATGTAAGTCCCCTGGGGGGAAGATGATCCCGATGATAACAAGTGCGAAACGTGGTCTACGGAATGTTTTACAAACAATCGGACTATAGTCAGTATGCAAAGACTATGTTTATGACGAATGAGTTTATAGAACAGCGTCAGCAGACGCTTCAAATGTGCTAATAGGAGTATTGCGCATTGATCTTTGCGTACAAAAATGGATGCTGCAGGCAATAATGAGGCGAGAAAAATCCTTTATATAAGACGGGAAACACGTGACACGGAGTGAGAAGGATTAGAAGAAGAAAATTATAGAATTTTTTTTACAAGCGTAGCAAATAAAATGGAATGAGACAAAGAAGGGGCGGAAAATGCATGATTTCATACGTGATATGACTTTTACCGAGAAAAATAAAAAATGGTTTACACCTGAAAAGGCTGTAGCACAATTTATAACCAACCGCGGTGATACTAATAGGTACCTAAAAATATTCGGATGAACTATGGACGAAACATGTGTGGACAAGGGGCAGAAACACGAGAACACATATTGTGTGACTGCCCGTTCTGTAGTGCGGAACTCGTGAAATATTTGGGACGTATGAGAGACAAATATAAAACCCCACAACTAAGTGATATAATGATAACAAAATGTATTTCGACGCATTTGAAGAATATGTTGAAAGTAAAAGAAATAAAAGGCTGCATGAAATGTTAAAATGCATGACACAAGACCATAAGGACGAAAGATTGTGTAGAAACTGAAATGTCGAAGGAGGAAAACACGTCACGAGAAATATTGCGCATTCTAATATCATATGTCTGAATACGATATACTGAATTGGATGTAGAAGATTTCTGTGAGACGCTTCACCAACTCTATAAAACGTTACGCTATAAAAAATAAAAATAAACTGTTTGGCCTACTGTCCACCGGCGTCGTGCTTTTTCACGAGTACATATAATTGCGTGATTTTCGTCTGATCACATCATTGTTGAACAAGGAACGTAGCTTCTCTTGTTAGGCCGTTACGGACGTTGGCGACTACTGACCGCGCTTCATTCAACCTGCGATATAGACTTTAATCTTGGGAACCAATATCTTGAGCACTTCAACATTAAGCGCACGAAGAGCTTTTGTTGTCGCACTCGACTCCGTATAATCGCACCGTACCGTCACATACCCATACTCGGAAATTTTGCGTTAAACACTGCATCAGACTCGTAGGTACGTGGAAACCCAGTAGAAGTGCTCCCACCATAGGAAGCCGCCTGTAAGGGGATGTAACGTGTGTTCACCGGAACATACTGGGTGGATGTTGTGTACGAGCTTTGTGAGTTGAAGCGGTTGGTGCTATGGTAGTACTCCTGCAGCAGGTCCCTGGGGCTCTAATGACCTCGATGTTGGCGAGCCCTAAAGTCTAAATTTAAAAAAGCGGGTCCCGGTTTCTAGTCCCGGTCCATTGCAATTTTCTCCTGACCATAGACGATTTATAAGCATTGTTCCTAATGTAACATTTAGTGCTTCTGTTCTAATTGATTTATGTGCTCCTGATGGTGGTATGGTGCAGAGTCTTTGTAAGTGGTCGAATCTTCGTTTATCCGAGTATTCTTCAGCATTCTGTCCCATACTACACAGTCTTATGTTATGATCGGAACTATCACGCTCGGAGAGAGTTGCATTAGTTATTTGTTTTCTATGTTAAATTTAGATATTTCAATCCTTTGTAATTGGTAATATGTCCGTTTTACTGTGTCTTCTATATAATTTATATGGGTATTGAATTTTAGTCCATTATCCGACATTGTCCATACTTATATCGTCTTTTGTTTTTCTTTTGTATATTTCTAATTGGTTTTCTTTTATGTATATTTTTCATATCTGCAATCATACAAGATGTCTTCTTTTTGGAATTTTCTGTCCGTTTCTGTCACACCATCTTGCACATGTGACATTATTCTATTACCCCTCTCTACTTTTCATTATTTGGTTTTTATTATACGTAATAGGTTATAGGTCATCAAGTTCCAGAATAATGGACTTCCGTGAACCCTGTGGACATCCCTTATCGATTTTTTCTATTTATCTTTTATGATTGTATTTCGAGGTACGAATACCTTTCGGTCAAGTAATCTACGATAACAATGTACATGAATGAATTTACTCCATAATAACCTTCATGGTGCTGTATTTCAGAGAAATGAAGCTAATAAAACAGGTAAAATATATTGATAATCAATTTTGAAAAACTAAAAAGACTAGTGCCTGGAAGAGATCGTGTCGTTCACGTCGTACGTCGTTTCACGTACGGCGTTGAATCAGAAATGCAACGATCCCGTGTCGGCCATGGTGCACGATGAAATTTCGAATCGCGTGAAATGCCCAAATATATTATGGGGGGGGGGGGCAAGGGAATCTTTCTTCACCCCAACACTTGTTCTTTGAGGGCGCACTTATTATTTGAAGAGCGCTCCTTTGAATGCAACACAAGTCGGCGGAAGACACGACTTAGCTGGGGAGATCAGTTAATGAAATAAAATTAAATTGTTTGTCTATGATATTACAAATATTTAGTGGCTACAAATATTAAAAATATTATTGAATGCTTAGGGACTTCATATGCATTGATTTTTAATTGTACTGTTAAATGCATACTTATATTTTAGGATATTGATTATTTCTTTATGATGTTGGGTGTCTGTAGGTTCGATGAATTTGGTTTCCGAGTGGAGGAAGAGGATGGCCCGGAGCAAAATTCGAAAAAACTTCTTGGAATTCCATTTGTTGAAGATCCGCAGCATAGGTAAATACATCTTAATTTAAAATGTTATGTGAATCTTTCTGTATCTTCTATTTTCTCGGGCCCAAATACACTGCGTGCCAAAATTAGCGGCGCAGTCAATCCATCGCTCCATAACTTCTGTGTTTTAAAATGTTTCGTAGTGAAATTTTTCTTACCATTTGGGTGGGACATACAAGCATTCAGACTAGTCAGTCATTTTCTCGAATCTTAGCTCGTATGCTCTACGCCTTTCAATATGCGACCCTTTCGCGTGAATAAGTGCGACTGATTTCGTCACAGTCCGAACTCGGATAGAAGTGATCAGAAGTAATTAAATAATGGTGTACAAAGAATGAAAAAATATTCAAATTCTCTGATTTAAAAATATACAAATTTGTAAATGTGAAATTCCGTATTAAAATGTACCTGCATTTTTTCTACCATTCATGAAACATGAATGTAAAAGGTTTTTTATTTCAATGTCTTAGTCATTTATTCTTTACTTTGTTAAAGAGAGATGCAAACGAAGTTTTCAGAAGGAATCCGGATATGTGACAGTTAACAACTGCAAATGAAGAGTGACTTTCGCAAAACCTTCGCAATTCCCTTTTTAATTTAAGCCTATGAAGGCATCCCAGTATACTCAGATTTTGGTTTTATGTCATGTGATAGGTAAATTTTAAAACTTGATACACGAGTGAATGAAAACTGAAGTCTTGCATCGCTCTTTAATGAATACTTGCATCTACATTTAATGAATACCCGTTCATTTCGAACCTTCAAATTCTTATGTATGTTACACCAACGACACAATAAAACCGAAGTAAAATATTTCTTAGCAAGACAATATGAATCTTGAATTAACCATCGATTTTTTTATTTGAATGAAACAATATGCGTTAAATGAGCTTTAGAAAATGGTTCGGCCCAAAAAAAGAGACATAAGTGAGATATCACTGTGCGTTTTAAAAGTGTTTACTATTTTATTTCTTTGTAGAGTGTATGGAGATAGTGAAAGATTGAAATATTGTTTTTAGTACCTATAGAACAACGACAATCACAACTAATGATATTTTTATAGTTAATGGAATAGTTGTAATTCTGTTGTAGATTGCAGTGGGTCGCCCACTTGGAATTCAGCCATAGTAAGGAGGCATCCGTCTTGACGTGGTCTAAAGTAGATGTTCGTCTACCACGTACAGAAAAACTTCGCACCATGGTATTAGCTGGAATACCACATTCTCTTCGACCTCAAATGTGGATGCGTTTATCAGGTATGTTTTACTCGGAGTATGAAACAAAATGAACAGGTCTCAAAACCTGAAAATTACAAGTTGAGAATACAGGATCAATTTACATTTTCCCTCAGTCGTGGTTGGAAGAACATACAAATTGAAACAGTAAAGTATATATGTCAGTAAAACTTCATTCATCATAGTATTAGAAATGTTGTTAAAACATAGTATTTCCTATTTCTGACGAATGTTTTCTTAGTCAAGTTGTGAATACAATCTTTAGAAAATCTGCAACTTTCGATTTTTTTAAAAGCCCTTTAGTGAACAAACATTTTCATACGTTTTGTCTAGTTTTAATGATGTACGAAAGAGTGAGATGAAAAAAAAATTCCATTCGACATTTTAAAGTTTCTTACGTTCTTTCGGCCAATGGCGGTAGATCCGCCTCTCAGTTGCAGAGATCTCTAAACGTAAAGTATGCTCGTAAGCAAGCATCAGCATTTACTTGTGAGTTTGGTATACGCTGTGGGCTTTGGAATATCGCGATGGGTTTTTTGTGTATGACCCCTGTAAAAGCCAAATTTGTTTCATCCGAGTTGTTCTAACCTACTGTAGCCTCTTGTTTAATAATAGAGTTTCAAAAATTGCTTTTCTACATTGTCAATCACCACATCCAGTCAAATTTCTATTGCTTGTGATGGGTACGAAAGGATATGTATCTTTTTTTCTAACGGAACGACGTAAAATTGCATGGGAGCATGAGAACATACGCCAGGGGATATTGAAGGATCGCATCGACCGTATAGCAAGGGCCGATTTGTTCAAACTACCTCGGAGGATGTTGCATCAAAACGGACGTGAAATACTTAATTCATTGGAGGATGATACGGATTTACGGTAAGCGAAGTCGATAGATTCAAAAGAGGTCGAAGTTTGGTATAGAAGGATCGATGTATTCAATGAGAGGGACAGGGTCCCCTTAACACCTCCATGCTAACGCCACTGTTAAAAAGTCATCACACAGGAAAGAGACTTAATGCTGTTGTGTTGATAAAGATACGAAATGTCGTGGGGAACACTTGTAAATTAACTTCTAAAAGATCTTATTAAAGGCGAGGCAATAGGTTCGCTATTACATGAAGATTATGAAAAAGTAAATTCATCCTCTAATCTTCTTGATGTGGCTGAGTTGTATCTGCTGATACGGAAGCAACCTCTGTAAAAGAGACAGTTCTGAAAAGAAAAGTGCAATATAGCAATAACTCCAAAAGAGTTGTATCCTCCTTTAATACCTTTGGCCTTTCGGGACTGGTTATGGAAATCTTTTGATCTTTGACCTTTTTCATCATTTCACCCCTGTTAATTGTGACTGTTTCCATCGCCCTTGATCCTCGACCTTTTAGTATTGCCTAAAATGAAGAGCTTGGACTGAATGAATCTCATTCCATAATTAGCGGTAATTTCCAGAGATTGCACCATGGTCTTCCCCTGCGTTATTTGTGTATTAGTCTGTAGCGTTGTTCACGCGAGGCAGTACGTTGACACAGTGTGAAATGCAATGTATGACACATATTTTGAATAGGCCCTTTTACATGGAAATATTTCGCTTAAGACAGTGGTCACGTCTGACATGTCAAAATGTCTTTTAATGTAAATGGTCTTTAAAAGTACTGACTGCAAGAAATGAATCATGAATCACGTAGATACATTTCATAACCTTCTTTACTGCATGCTGTGGCTTGAGGAAGGCAACACTGTATGAACTGTTATAGGTAGTCCGATGAGATGGAGCATAGTCCGGTCCAATAGGGCTGGAGAGGAATATTACAAAGGTATCTAGGTAAACATAATACAACGTTTATAATATGAGGGACATCAATAATAGTTAAATGCTAAAATATGGAACAATTTATTCCCTAAAATCTGCAGTATCTATTTCAGGTTTGCATTTAAGACAATAAATTGATGTAATTCTAAATATTGATAGGCAATTGTGTGCCCAAGCATCCTTCAACATCTAATACCAGGGTGGCGAGTATTTTTCTATAATAAATTTATCAGACTTCTTCAGGTTTTCTGGAGAATATTTTTCATTTTCCCCCGACTTTTTTGCAAATTAGTTTTCAAGACAACTTGTGGAATACATTTTACTTCCATTGACAAGAACTGTATAATTGGAAAATTATTAACTAATTGGAACATTTTTCAAAATATAAACAAAAATAATAAATGAAGTGCAAAAGAGAAAATTTATTTATGTGTGTTTATCATGCTTAACATAAATTAAACAAACAATTCAAACTCCCGAACCTTGAATAAAAAAATTATTATTGACATGAAGTTAGTGTCTAATTTTTATGAGAGAAATACGAGGAGTCTCAAATGATTAAGACAATAAACACAATCCCTCATAACTCCAGTCTTGGTCAATTTATGTAAGTAGATTTTTTTTAGTCTAAATCTTCATATTTTCTTCACACTTAATCCAAAATCTTCATTTTCTAATGAACAAGTTTGGCCAATTGTTCTGTTAGTTGGTGATTTCTTTTGTTTTGTTATCATAACGCTCATCATTTTGTACAGCATGAAGTATGTCTGTTACTTATCATCCGATATAAGGTAAATTTTCAAGAGAGAGACATCTCCAGTATTCTTATTTTTGGGAATTTTCTGATTTACCAATTATCTAATACACTGTTATATGTGAAATGGTGATATTTGAAGCATTGAGGTGCAAATATACATAAATAAAAGTAATTACACAAGTGTCAATCAATTTCAGTTTTTAATTGATAAATATTGCAATTTTTTAATTCTCAAAAATAAATACACTTAAATAAAATTTAGATAATATTTAGACAAAAACCTCAACATATTTTGGTTATTTCCCTGGCTTTTTCTAGTTTTCCAGACTCTGGCCATCCTGAATAATGTTCTCTTCAAAATAACAATTGTGAATGAAAGAGCAATGTTTCTTCCAGGTTTAAATTCATTTTCTTAAATTTAATAAGTGCACATCCACATTTATAAACATATTTATTACTGAAACAAAGATGACACAAATTAGGGTTAAAATTTGCAAAACATTTTGGAATAATGTCGGATTCATAATTTAGTGAATGTCAATCACTATGTACTGGTACTGAACTGCCGTACTTCATATCTTTAGGTTATTGTAAGAATGTACTTATGAAACAAAAGGAACAATGGAAATAAAAGGAACATCACTATTCTTAAGGAGCCTTCTTAACTTTAGGAAAATAAAATAGAATGAAAATTATACTCCATTTTTCACAGTTATGCTATTTTAATATTTTCAATTTTTGTTTCAATTTTTTTGGCAACTGATCATTGCTGTTTTTAACAAAACTATTCAGTATAATATTTGCTACTAGAAAACACACTCTATTATACAATTCTCTGCCTGTATTATTACAAGAACACACAAATTCAAAATTAATATAGAAATCATCTGATTCAATACTACCAATTGTGAGTTGAATCAAATATTACATTGATCTGATGATTCATGGAACTTTGTGTTCAGTTCTTCGTTATTAATTATATATTCAAACACTGTACACATGTGGTAAAATATGATCTTTACACTGCTTGAAGAAATATGCAATCTACCTCTTTGCAAATAGTCAAAGAAGTTGTCATCAGCAAATGTACCTTTGGAATTAACATAAGGAATCTGCACAAAATACAGCAAAATTTTCTGCTTACAACCCAAGCAGTATACCCCCACACATATTTTTGTCGATTTATCAAGTTCACACAATTCTAAATAATCTGATGAAAAAATACAATAGAAATTATTTATATTTACAGGAGAACTATTTACAACATTGTATTCCACAATAGTTTTTGCAACCTTTTTACAGGTTCTTTCATAGTATGGTATGTATTTAATATATTCTCTATCTGAGACCATCTTTCCAAATGAAGATTCTTGGGTAAAATCCACTGTAAGTCAACAGTAGAAAGTTCATAGAGTCCAATAAAAACTTTTACCAACAAATCTGTCACTGCAACTCTATTCCTAGTTTTAATGGCTCAAATAAAGGTTTTACATGGTCACAATTCAAAATATAAAAATAAACACACTTTCCCAAAACATGTTTTACATCCCAATTTTCAAAATTCATATTTTTGAGAAATTTCTCTTTAAATTCACAAAAGGAAGAAAAATGTCACCATTGAGGAATTCTTTCACTTTAGCTTCATGCTTCTGCAAAATTTCCTGTCTTCTGTCCGTAGGATTCCTTCGAGTAGCTGACATACTTTTGGTTAGGTATGATGGAGTATTGGGAAATATAGATGGCACAGCTTCATCAGTTAATTTAGGACATTTTAAAGGTAGTTCTTTCAGAAATCCTTTGCTATCTTAAGATACCTCAGTCCTCAGCACACACTGAGGTTCAAAATGTTTAATGCATACAGCAGAAGAAACTTATGGAGTCCAATTTTTCCTTGGTATTGCACATAGCCATTTTTAAGTTTCTCCGATTTCGGAAAACGAAATGTGGATGAAGGAACATCTGTCTTCAAGGTGGTGTCATAATTTGATTTGCAAACAGGTACACAACAGCAACAAGGCATCTAGATTTATATGAACCAGAAATACTTTTTAGAAAAAACAAATAAAATACATATACATATACTTTAATTTATCTCCATCATACAGAATTATTAAATATGCCACGTCGGGTTTCAACTGCGTAAGAAAAATGATTGTAGGTTATTGGAATATAGCAATTGTTGTAAGCCAATTACTTCAATACCAAGCCTTGTTTAATACAAACCTTGTATTGAAGTTAACAAGCTGAGAAACAACCATCTTGATAACCAATTCTGCAAACCATTACAAATGCGAAAACAAAGTTAATTTAACCTAATGCAACGTAAGACTGAGCGCGATATTGTAATATAAAAAAATACAAGGATTGAATAATTAAAGCACTTACCTAGCCCACTCGGCAAGCGTTCTCAGGGATACAAATTATCCTCCTATTATAGAGTGACAAAAAGGAGGATCGGGGTTCGACCCATTATTTACGTGAAATGCGCACTAATCATTTTGCCCTTAATACAGTAATACAATACGACACTTCACAATTTCCCATTTACACTTCCCCCAAAAATACATGCAACTAATTACTACAACATTAAACATGTTACAGTTTCACTGAATTGATCACCTTATAAGGACTGAGTCCGTTTGAAAATAACAACGAACCAACTAGTATTGGCCCACGCTCAGAACTTTTGTAATTGTTTAACTAATGAGGGCTGAAAGAAGAATGAGCATTTATGATGACTGTCTTAATTAAATTAATGTTTGTTTGTTGGTTGTAATTAACTAGTAACAATTACCAGGTAGTCTCTTTAAAGGAAATTTTATGTCAATTTTGGGTGTTATTTCGTATGATTTTTGGGGGTGTGAGCATGCTAATTTTAAGTATAATTGTTATTATGTGAATAAACAGTTAAGTCAAGTTGTTTTAATATGCATTTTCCTTTTGGGATAAGGAACCCTATGTGTTGCTTCCACTTAGATAAATAACCGGAACCACTTAATGAATTAATTTGAACGAGCTAGCCAGGGTATTTTTTTGAGGTAAGCGTTGGCCACTACCCTATTATATTATATTTTCCCCTCAATTTTGTTACAGTAAGGCTAGAAAATGTTTTCTCTGTTCCGTGTTAAATTTTTGATGTGCGTGGTAGTTTTGTTTTCACAGTTTTCAATAAACATTGCTCTATATTATTGCCCTATCCCCTTTCAGAGGTATTCTCGATAAAAACCCGTACAACTTAAAAAGACAAGGTTTAATTAACACACTTAAAATAGCGATAACTAAAAACCTGTTTATATGGACTGTTTGAGGATTACTGTGCATTCTTCAAAAAAATTTATCTTCATGTTGTATGTGACATGAAATAGTCGTTCTGATAGATTTCATTTTCATTTCTCGGTCAGGCGAGAAAATTCTAGCTTGCGAAATGAGTGCGGCGCCCTTGTTCTTCTGATCATTTCCAGTGGCGCGGCGCCTCAAATGTAAACAAATCATTGTGGAGTACAATAAATTTTTTAATTATATTTACATTACTTGATTACTTGTCCATCTTTACGCGTGTTTTTGAACATTGAATGTCATTTGATATTCCTATAAATTATTAATTGTATTGCGATGTATTCAATTACTTTCTGTAATAATTCTTTTTGAATTGGAATTTGTAGTCTTCCAGTTACATATTTATGCTGCGAGGTTATATAATTCCCCCTTTATTTACTCTAAAATTAAAGCCCTCTCACCTGTTGATATTGTCACGGGTCACTACTGAATTTATTTAGGGATTCCTTACTTTGAAGTTACTATTTTGCTACAGGTGCCCTTCAAAAGAAACTGTCATCAGAAATATGTTACAAAGATATTGTAAAAGCTTCAAGTAATGATGCATTAATGACATCTAAGCAAATAGAGAAAGATCTCCTTAGGACAATGCCTGGAAATGCCTGTTTCAGTAATATTTCCGGTACTGGCATCTCACGTTTGCGACGTGTTCTGAGAGGCTTGGCATGGTTATATCCTGATATCGGGTAAGTACAGGCCAAGTTTTTTAAATAAAACCGTTAATTTTATTTTGACATGTTTAAGGATTTATTTACTGTAACATTTCCCCTTCGCTATGCAAACATACCGGGATACAGACTTCGTTGAAATAGCGTTAAGTTTTGATGACCCAGTGTGCTCTTCGTATTAACTTACTAGTTTCTTAAGAAATATTACATTAATGTAAGTTGTGTGAGTGGCAGAGACAAAATCTGAAATGCGGCATACCAGAAACCAGATAAGCATGAGAGTAAGATACAACTGTGTTAAAGAGCTCTCTACTATTTGTTTCGTTCTTTTACTACAAAATTCCTTCTATACATTTTCTCTTGCCACTATCGTTTACCTCACAATATCTGATGCGGGGGTGCGGGGAAATTGACGTTTACATTGGTTTTATCTTATAGTTTTTGATAAGTAACTTTAAGATTAATGGACACAGTTACTTACACGGAACCCCACTCGAAAAAATTTGCGAGTTGCGATGAATTTTCCGTATATAGTGATACAGTATAAGAGATCTGACTACGAGGTGATGTAAAAAAAACGAGGTGATGTCCGTAAAAAGGCAGTAGTGGCCAACTTAGCGGTTCCACCAACTACCTCTAATTCTTCAATGTTGATTGGTTTTATTTTTGGGAAAAGTCTCGAGACTCTTGTACCTTCTGAGTGTGTGTACCCGTTCACCGAACCGGTGAAGATGTTTTATTAGAAAACAGGTGTTGGAATTACCCTCTCTAACAATGACAAGAGGGGAAGCAATCACATGTCGTGTGTTCCTGTTGCTTCTTCTTTCCCATCAAATGTTTTTCTACTNTCTTTCCTTCTTTTTTTCTTTCTTTCCTTCTTTTTTTCTTTCTTTCCTTCTTTTTTTCTTTCTTTCCTTCTTTTTTTCTTTCTTTCCTTCTTTTTTTCTTTCTTTCCTTCTTTTTTTCTTTCTTTCCTTCTTTTTTTCTTTCTTTCCTTCTTTTTTTCTTTCTTTCCTTCTTTTTTTCTTTCTTTCCTTCTTTTTTTCTTTCTTTCCTTCTTTTTTTCTTTCTTTCCTTCTTTTTTTCTTTCTTTCCTTCTTTTTTTCTTTCTTTCCTTCTTTTTTTCTTTCTTTCCTTCTTTTTTTCTTTCTTTCCTTCTTTTTTTCTTTCTTTCCTTCTTTTTTTCTTTCTTTCCTTCTTTTTTTCTTTCTTTCCTTCTTTTTTTCTTTCTTTCCTTCTTTTTTTCTTTCTTTCCTTCTTTTTTTCTTTCTTTCCTTCTTTTTTTCTTTCTTTCCTTCTTTTTTTCTTTCTTTCCTTCTTTTTTTCTTTCTTTCCTTCTTTTTTTCTTTCTTTCCTTCTTTTTTTCTTTCTTTCCTTCTTTTTTTCTTTCTTTCCTTCTTTTTTTCTTTCTTTCCTTCTTTTTTTCTTTCTTTCCTTCTTTTTTTCTTTCTTTCCTTCTTTTTTTCTTTCTTTCCTTCTTTTTTTCTTTCTTTCCTTCTTTTTTTCTTTCTTTCCTTCTTTTTTTCTTTCTTTCCTTCTTTTTTTCTTTCTTTCCTTCTTTTTTTCTTTCTTTCCTTCTTTTTTTCTTTCTTTCCTTCTTTTTTTCTTTCTTTCCTTCTTTTTTTCTTTCTTTCCTTCTTTTTTTCTTTCTTTCCTTCTTTTTTTCTTTCTTTCCTTCTTTTTTTCTTTCTTTCCTTCTTTTTTTCTTTCTTTCCTTCTTTTTTTCTTTCTTTCCTTCTTTTTTTCTTTCTTTCCTTCTTTTTTTCTTTCTTTCCTTCTTTTTTTCTTTCTTTCCTTCTTTTTTTCTTTCTTTCCTTCTTTTTTTCTTTCTTTCCTTCTTTTTTTCTTTCTTTCCTTCTTTTTTTCTTTCTTTCCTTCTTTTTTTCTTTCTTTCCTTCTTTTTTTCTTTCTTTCCTTCTTTTTTTCTTTCTTTCCTTCTTTTTTTCTTTCTTTCCTTCTTTTTTTCTTTCTTTCCTTCTTTTTTTCTTTCTTTGATTTTATGAAAGATAGTGAGAGTTTTCTAGCCCTTGGTAGAGTTTACATTACGTTGATACAGGTTCACGTTCCCTAAGTATTGTTCGCATATGTCGTCCCTACACGTTTTATCTTGATGTATCGAGGGGTGAATTAGCATATGAAATGATACCGATCGTAGTTGCCAAACTTCAACATAGTTATACGAGAGTCAGTCATGATGATGAAAAACTCGGGAAACATTATTTTGCTTGAATTGTATTGACCTATTCTTAGATTAATGATCCTGTATTATTCACAAGCTATCGGGAACTCGCAGGAAACAAGTACAGCTAATAAAAATTCGGTTGTCCTTAATATGTGTGAAAATGTCACTTAAACTTCGAATTTCACTAGTATAGTCATGATTTGTTCAATTCATTATCTGAATGTGAAATTACTGAAGTTTAAAATGTTGAGTACTCGCAATGTATCTGCTCTATAAAATTAACCATGAATTAACTCCTTGATCTTAGCATTGAAATGAAATAAATTTTGAGCGAAAACCGCCTCTTGGGAGTTCAGTTGGCGCTGAATCTGTTGTCTTGTGGTATCGGAAATGAGCAAAGTTTATTAATGTGCTAATTTAAAAAGAATAAGAGTTGAATCTCGTTATTTATATTCATTTAATGTAAATTGGGTCTCTTTTAAAACATTACAAAATATTTTTCCCAGCAGAAAAACAGTTGATCGCAGATTACATTGACAAGTTTTGTGGTGTGTACATGACAAAAATCTCAGAATGTTTATGTTTTGCAATGTGTATTTCAGTTATTGTCAGGGCACTGGTATGATAGCAGCTTCTTTATTATTGTTAATGGAAGAGGAGGATGCTTTTTGGATGATGAGTACGATTGTAGAAGACCTCCTGCCTGCATGTTTTTATTCATCGACATTAATAGGTAATGTATCAATATTTGAATTACATTGCTTAAGTACACGCTTTATATTTATGTAGGTAATTATTTCGTATTGAAAGTCCTTGTTAACTTTTAGGCATCTCTGCCTAAAAGGTATAAGTTTGCCTCATTCCACAGCAGATAATCGCTCGCCCTCCCACTGTTTCCATAGTCTTTCTTGTTCCTACCGCCATACCTAGATATAGCTAGATATGACTGGTAATCATATGATTAGATATGATCGGCCAGTGAATATTCTGCAATCGTTAAACGTAATGACACATGTTGTAATTCTTTATTGTTTTACTATGACAATGCATGTGTGTTGCAGTCTTTATTTTGATTATATTCATAGCACCTTCTGTATTTTGAAATTTATTGTGGAGTTTTGATTGAATTTTATTTTGCAGGTATACAGGCGGACCAACGAGTTCTTCGTACTTTAATATGTAATTTTCTGCCTGACGTAGACACTGTTTTGAAGGAGCACGATATTGAACTTAGTTTGATAACTTTACATTGGTTCCTTACTTTGTTTTCATCTGTTGTTCATATGAAAATTCTTTTGCGCATATGGGATTTATTTTTCTTTGATGGTTCAATAGTACTTTTTCAAGTAACCCTTGGAATGTTGAAAATCAAAGGTATTTGTATTATTTATTCTCTTATAATATGATTAAGTTATGTCACTACATTGTTTTGAAAGTCTTTTATTGATTCTTTTATAATGTGTAACTTTCCAGAACCTGAACTAAAGACCTTGGAGAACTCTGCTCAGATATTTAATGCACTTTCCGATATTCCTGGTGATATAGATGATGTAGACCACCTTCTTGAAGTAAGTGAAATATGTGATGGCATATTTGACTTCATTTTATTATATTGTATTCCACATGAAATGAGTCGTCACAATTTAATTAGATCGGTGAAGATTATATGATTTACTTCCAAGTCTTTTACTTAACTCTTAGTTTTGTAAATGGAAAAAAGGGATGCATTTTTCATCATCTTAGCCTAAAACTTCAAATAGAAAAATAGTTAACTTAGCTTCTATTTCTGTTTTTTTTTAAATAGCTCTTTCGGTTTGCCTTATAGTGCAGCAATATCTAACATAATTTTTGTCTCCTAAGCTTTTTACAACAAAACTGGTAATTGCTTGTGAACCAACGTACGATTTTTACGATTTCTGTCAATTAACGATTTGCTGTCTCTCAGAGCGAGATTGTATCATTATACAGGTGATGAGGATTCATTTGAAAATTTGTAATGAAATTTTATTTGTGCCCAACTATGTGAATGTCGTAGATGTGCCATGTTAAGGAGTCATGTACCATAGAGTATGAATCGAGAACAAGCAACGCGGATTATACATTATCAATGAAGTTTCATCTACGAATGAGTTTTTCGTACTACTTACTTCAAAAAGTAAATTTCCCCGTAATTTGGTGATACGAGTAATGTGTTGTGTGGAATTTAAGAGAACTGTCCGAAACACAACTATGACGTTTCAATTTACGTTCTGCTTTTATCCGAATGAACAATTTGTTTTATAGATTGCTTTGCTCTTATACGATGTATTCACCAATCTGCTTTTTTAGGTTTCTTTCAGTGTAGCTTCCTCATTAAACGACATGGTAATAGAAACTCACCGTCGACGACATCTCGCGTATTTAATGGCTGATCAAGGTGCCTTTGTTGGAAATCCAGAAGTTGCTCCTAACTTACCGAAACAACATCTTAGCAGGTTGGTCGACTCACATATGTAATAATAAGTATAAAATTAAAGTTAAGCCTTTGTTTCTGGGTTAAAGTGTGTTTGAAAACCGATTTGAGCGGAATCATTCATAACCGCAGTGTGTTTTGGTGTTTTGGCTCTTGTCGAAGTGGTGCTCATATTACAGCAAATTTAAATATAACTATATACGTCATGTATTAAATGAAAACGATTCTTTTTTAAAATGTTTATTGTACACACATGGAGCGAACTGTATCACCTTTCGATATAATATCCTCAATGCATGACTAGTGCTTCTAAAGTGCCTCGATTCTCATAGAAGTAAATTCTTTTTGGGATACGGCGTAATCGCTCGTGCTCAGCGTGGCGTACCTCGCCATCCGAATGGAGCTTAGTGTCCGTTGCTTCTATGAATGGTCCAAACATGGTAATCGGTTGGGATTTGTGATTACATCCAGTCCTAATGCAACTAACTTTTAAAATTATATTGTTGTAAAATTACAAGTTTGTCAGAGTTATTTACGTAAAATCTCTTGCGCCAATGTGAATTTTAAATTTTTTACAGACATTGATTATCCCGAGAAGAAAGAAGTACTCCATAAATAATTGTTAGTACAATTATTGGTTAATCTCTGTGCACCCCTTGAATTCCAGAGGAACTTTTCTTTAAATACCTTCTAGCATTCTTATGTAGGAATATTCTTGTCCTTTGCCTTATGTTTTAACTCCACTTGTTCGTAAATTCAAGTTTTCGTTTCGGAATTGTCACTCATTTTGACTGTGGAAATACTTCTCTACACATATATCAATTGCTTGTACTGGCAACCTTTACAAAAAATTTCAATATTTAATATTTATGTTGCTCTGGTTGCTCTAATTAATTTTAGTGGTTAACATGAAACTCAATTCATTTTACTCGAAACCACCAAAATTTTGGAAACGAAGTCCATCTCCATTTGTGTTGCTATTGCAACTTTTTCTATTTTATGTATATCTGACCTTTCCAAGTCGATGCATAAAATCAATAATTATTTGCACTGATCCTGTTGTTTTGTAATAAAATGTTCCATTTATTAGCGTTATCCACTTGTCTAAAAACATTAATATTTCTTGGTAGCTAGCGCTCGCGTATTTTGCCTGAAGATAAATTTACCTATGTTGACAAACAGAATGTCGAAAATATACAAACAACCGACGGCACAGTTGAGCGGGTCGTGGAAAAGACTGGCAAAACCTAAATAAAAATCCATTACATCGTTTTCTTTGGTCAGCTGAATGGAGATCGAGTATCTACTGACGTCTATACAGTCGCGGGCGCACAGTACATACTTCGTGATTACGCGCTAGTGATACTTCTTCGGTGACGCGTCGACTCGCTATAAAACTACTAATTTGTGCGCTACGACTTGTGACGTGATAACCACGAATGTGGAGCTCGATCACTGGATTTGTGGATCACGCAGTACTATTGCTACGTGCGTGATCAAAAATTACATGCAAGCGCATACTTCGCGCAACTTTCCAGTGAGTCAGGGGTGGTCGGCCCTGTGTACATCACTGGAGACAAGCAAGGAAACAGCGTCACGCACACACACTGATCGGCGTGGCGTGTCCCGTCTCGTGACACTTAACGCAGTCCTCTCGCGGCCCCGCACCATCTAAATCATGGCTCGTTACCACCCTTTTAAAATTTAGCTCTACTCTTGGCGAAACTTAGAATTTTGCTTGTATTTCTCCCAATCCGAAAATAATTTTAAAAATTATTTTCTAATTGTCCTTATTGGTGGAATTTCGCCGTGCATTGTTAAGGCTTTCAGATTTCGCCAACCGCATGATACTAAACAAACACAATGTTCATTTTGACGATGACTTAAGTATTACAGAAATTGAAAATTTATTTTGACCACATCAGATCAACACAACTTCTTATCTTTATTCTCCCTACTGAAGCTTCCTTCTTAACTCTTTCCTTCTAAACACTTTCCTTCTGACCCCCAACCAATCTCCCCAAATTTTTACATTTTTACTTACAGCTATAGTATGTTGTACTATGAATTAAGTGCTCATAAATAATTATTTCACTAAGTAATGTCTTTAAACGTTTTCCTTTCCAGGTATAATCATATGCATTTTACGCTAGACTCTCTCTAAATAGGGTCTTTGATTGTAACCCGCAAGGAAACCGTATTCTTATATCTAAAAGATACGGTCATGATCTTGAGAATGGGGAAAAAGATATGCAGAACATGTACAAGTAGTCCCTTATTTGAAGATGGAGATTTATTACTATTTACCTTCGATTTGTTATTTTTGAAGTTTTCCACTGTTCTGTTCAAAATGTCTTACCCTATAACTTCTTAAATTTTAACGAGTGGACTGTTATAGACACACAGCATTGTCACTTCATCGCCGTCACTCGACTTTCCATTTCATTTCTGTATTCCGGCAACATCAGGTCCTCCTTTCCTGCATGCCGGAAGACGATACGCCGGGAGCCCATGTATACATCGGTGACCATGGTCTCGGTTTAAGTCCGCCGTAGCTTGGAGATTCGATGCCATCAAGGTGCCCCATTATTCTTTGGACTATTCTGGGTATACTATGTTGGGTGATGTTGACTTTGCGGCTGCAGTTTTCTGTGAAGTGCACGACCAGATGCTGGTACAAATTTGTTTGTGGGCGCGCACTTCACAAAGTTTCGTCGGGCAGTTAGAGGAAGGCAACGACGCCTCGAAAACTGTCACTTTTTGGTATTTCCGGTTCACCAGGTCAGATCTGTAACTCGCTACTGACCTGTACTCGTGAAGAACCGTGTGACCACTCTCGATTGTGTTGTAGCTGCCATTCAGCTGAGTGGGATGGGTACATGCAGAGCACATGCGCGAGCAACTCTGCCCGCGGTACGCCGTTGTCGTCAAGGATACTGCACTGGCAATAAGACTCCACCCCTTCTCCGCCAAGGTACGATCGGTGACGCAGCCCATCTATGACAATTATACGCACTGCGTTTAGGAAGCGGCATGTGGGTCAGTCAATGCCCTGCCGAAGTCTGGCGTCTTGTTACAACCCGCGAAGCAGCACTCCGTCTTTCCTGGGTTCCACTTCTTGAGACTGCGCATCATTTGATGACATTTCGCGGCAACAAGGATGGGTGTTGAGTTACCGGTCGTAGCTGCCTCTGAGTACGGCGCCAGAGCACCTATGAGTGGAGTTTCCTGGGTGACGTCGGGGTTTAGGAGTGTTGGAGTGGCGCTGTTGAAGCTCCACTTCTCTCCGACGCGGGCGCTCTCTTCTAGAAACAGGTGGTTCGCGTTCACTTGACGTTGCGTTCACCCCATAGGTTCGCCGCTGGTGATGCTTCTTCAGGCGCAGCTTTCTGGCAATAGATACCTCTCCCTTGGGTGAAGAGATGATCGTGTCTCGAACTGACGATGAATTTGAACGCCTAGTCGGTTTCCCAGAAATCCGTCTCTTCCCAACAACTCGCTCCCGCTTCCCTGGAACCATAAAAGTAATGCTTGGTGGCTCTGCTGGGAAGGCGAACAATCTTGGTGGGGGACAAAGAGCACCATATCGCGTATGCAAATGATCTTCAGCCAAGCGATGAATGAGTAGGGGATGGTCAGAGATGGGAAGAGAAACTTCAGGGCGTTCAATTGCTACCGGAAGTGTTGCCTAAGCATTTTTTGGGCTAGCTCATGTGCTTTCTTCTTCCACGGTTTCTCCCTGCTCAATAATGTGCAATCACACGTGTTTACCTGAATACTTGTGGCGCTGTATACTCCGTTCATGACATTTCCAGCCCTCTGCGTGGAATGTCCTAGGGAGTTTTGCAGAGTCGTGGAAGTGCAGAGTTCAACACTTCTCGGGTACTCAGTGATGTAAAAGTCGCTCCAGCGAGACTACGAAGAAGTCGATTATCAGCTGGAGGTTTTCTGGAGTATCACCGACTATTTCAAGTTCATCGGCTGATTCTAGAACACTAAGTGTGTGTGTAATTGTTTTGAAATTCGCTTTGTGGGACCTCAACCACGAGGTTGAAAATGTTTCTCGAGAGTGGGAAACCCTGGCGAACACCATACCATACACTGTGTGGTTAGGTTGCTTGATATTATTTCCGTCTGGGCTTCGGTGAGCAACTCCTTGATAACTCTAAAGAAGCTGGAAGAGGAATAATGACCTTCACGCACCCCCAGCGAACTTGCCAAAGTCTTTTCATGGTACCGAGGTACGTAATTTTTCAGCTTATTCGCGCTTACGTCGCGTTTTTCTTATTTAATTTATGGTTCATTGAAATAATTTTTGATATTTTTTGTGGTCATTACTTTCGATTCTGTTTGTTCTAAATTTAATATGATTAAATAAGTTCAAATCAATTCTTTCATTCATTGTATTCATTTATTTATTCTATCTTTGATTTATTTCAGGGTATTATTGATGTTAGCTGTAACTCAGCTGAAAAAGTATTTTTATTGACAAACCGTAGGGTAACTTAATAATGACGATCAATTTGTCTTATTTAACAAAGTTGACAAAATTTCATCATTTTCCAGTATTTTGAGATCTTTTCCCATGAGGGCAATGTTGAGTTACTGTACATTTCGAGAAGGGTTCTGTCTTTGACAACACATCTGCAGGGTGCGCACCAAAGGGTTTCCATGGGATTTAGGTCCAGGGAATACGCAGGCCGTGACATGAACTTTATCTCTTTCCTTACTTGTATATAAGACTCGCTCTCCTAGGCGCGTGTACGGGAGGTGAGTTATGTGAAGAAATCAGAGGTAGCTACGCAGTAGCAAGATTCGATTGTGCGCATGCGCGAGCAGTGCCCCACCTCGTTAACCATAACAGTTGTTACAGTAACAACTTTGAGAGCGGGAAGGAATTGACACCCCCTCCAAAGCCAACAATCTCTGCTAAGACATTCTTCAATCACCTCGCCTCCTGTACTTCGGTATCATGAACAGTTAAGAACCATCTGCGCCATGACTCGGGAGAATTTCGGTGCAATACCACTCCGGGAAAAATATGATACTTTGATTTCTAATTGGGCCCAAAATACCCTCCCCTATAATCAGGCTACTCCTCAGCCATAGCGATTAATTTCCTAAACCTTCTGATGATTGTGACGAGTCTCCCCTCTCCACTCTTAGGTGTTCAGAATCACTATCGGAGACGACGTGAGATTCGTGAGAGAACAGGACTGGACCACTGTTTCTTACCCCAACGCATATACTCATTACTTCACGTTATTTTTGACGATGATTGTGTTTGTAACGGAATACATGTAGGTGGTTTCCGTGCTTAGCCATCATAATTTAATCTCGAAATTATTCTCGGAGATACGTGGGTACCTGTAACGTAGCCCAGTTCTGCTGTTATCTGGCCTTAATTCGCACGTCTTTTTTTTACGTCCGTTCTCTGTGTTGCTCTGGCCTACAGGATGTAGGCGCACTGCACTTTCACCTAGGTGTGACACTTTTCGACACGCCTTTCTCTGTGGCATTTTGATTGTCCTGGCTCGAAACATCCATCTGCTCGACCTTAATCGCTCCCACTCAAACGATATCTTACAGATATTTTGTAGTCAAGCTTGAAGTCAAGAACGAAAATTTACAGTTCTATCTTCAGGAACGCTCCACAGTCAAGAGTTCAGGCTTGGGACGGCGTTGTAAGTTTATTTCCAAAAGCGAGTTACTTCAAGTGAATAGGACAATACGTTGTTTCTCAAAACATAAATATTGACTAGTAGGGCAAAGTGGAAAACATTGAAACAAAATGTTAACTTTATAGGAAAAAATCTTGCTATTTTCTAGTGATATAATACTATTATCAAATATTATAAATGAGAAAACCGTGCCCGAGTATGGGCGGGATAACCCTATCACCTGGGTGGGAGGAAATGTCTACTCTCAGGCCTAAGACGCCTAGGCGGTCTGCAGCCTCAAGTAGCAGCCGTTCTAGCAGACTTTGGGGAGTATGGGTTGATAACGTGCAGTCCTCGAGATCTTCAAATATTCAGAGTAAATCAACAAGAAGTAGTCGGTTCAAATTATCTGATGAACAAATGCACGAAACAACGGACCTTTGGACAGTGGAATGTGAGAACTCTGTTTCAGAAGGGAAGGTTAGCACAAGTGGTGAGAGAGATGAATGGATGTTGTAGGATTAAGTGAAGTGAGATGGAACGAAAGTTGTCACATTAAGTTGGGAGATGGATATAGTTTTCTCTTCTCTGCAGAGAATCTGCGGGGTTTGGAATCGTCATGAGCAAAAGATTTGTTGAAGCGAGCTTATCTCTGAGCGGATCATTGTAAGCCGATTCAACTCGAGATACAGAAGAATATCAGTAATTCAATGCTATGCTCCCACTGAAAATGCTGAGGAAGAGGATAAGACGAATTTTTAGTCTGTTTAGGAGTATGTGAGAAGGTGACATCAAGATATTAATGGGAGATTTTAATGTCAGGGTAGGAACCCAAAATAAAGATTTGGAACATTTTATGAGACGGCATGCACTAGGAGAAGAAATGTAAATGGTGAAATGCTTATTAAACACAGTGTTACTAATAAAATGAAAATAGGTGGCTCATTATTTCCGTTCAAAGATCATATAAGATAACGCAGGTGTCACCTGATGGGAAAACTGTTAATCAGATAGACAGGGGCAGACACAGACTGATATTTTAGCGGGGTCACAAAAGAATATAGTCTTGGGCATAGTACGTTCCAGAAAACATTCCAACCTCAAAAAAATTGAAAATTCTAAAGCAAATTGAGAGTTTAGGTCATCTAAGTGTTAATTAATGTGCGGTTCGGTAAGTCACGCCCTACTTTCGAGTTTATTTTAAAAATTTTGTGCGACAAAGGAAAATGGTAGATGCAAAACTTTTATTGTGATTTAAGATGCAAAAATTTTCTTCAACTTTTTGAGGTACAGAAACATTTAATTTTTCAAGAAGAAGAATAAAAACGGGCGAATCCACGGGAGCTTCTTAAATTGATACCTGGGAGGAGGGGGGCTTCAGCCCCCTAAGCCGTTCCCCTCAAGTATCAATTTAAGAATTATTCTGTTAAAGGGGAAAAATATATAACCGCACTAAATCGAAACTACTCAGAGCATAATTTTGATCAAAATTGATTTATAGACATTTGAAGGTTAGGCAAATTCTCCAACTTCGAGTAAACTACCTCTGAAATTTTTGACGAACCCAGGTTCCAACCACAAATTCTCCGCTCTACAAGAGTCAATGTAAATCTCACAACGTAACCAGAAATATCAGCTTTCAATCATTTTCCATTCCGGAGACGGCCTTCTCAACCTAACTCTCCGAGGTCAACACTTGATACGGACGTGCTTATATAACTCTTTCGCATTGAGGTGATATCAAGAATATTTCTCGTCCATCCAAATGCTTGAAAACATCCTTGGCGGGGTTCCTCGGGTGGGACTCGTGTATAATCATAGGGCCGATTTTCTATTAGAAAAGGTTTTTCATAATGTTTGTTTCCATGTTGCTCTATTACTAGACGATCATCTAATCAGGGTTAAATATAGGGTTTATCATCTAATCAGGGTACTTAGTTCAATTATTGGTAGTTCTTGTGGTATCAATGATTGTGTACTCACATGAAAATTCCGATTAAAATTCGTGAGAATAAACTATGAAGAGACGTAATTAAATAGTACCTAATCTGCACTCTTCCTGAATAGTGTCTCTGAGCGTATTTAAAACTACTTAAAATAACACTATTTAACTGTCGCTTGAACGGAAACAAGCTGCAATCTGTGGGCCATACCAAATTTCATCGCTCAGTGACCGATACGTCATCAAAACGCCTGAACCTAATAGTTTTAAAACGAGAATTGAAAATAACTCTAGACAGCTGTTCACTTCAGGGCGCCATTGTTGGGTCATAGGCGAATAGAGATATCTTTCCACGCGTGTGGAGAAAGAAAGATCCAGCAAAGCGATCATGTTCGCAGAAAGATGGTTGTGGCGATCATACCGCCAACTGGGCTGCTTCAATTTACTGGGTGTGGAACGTTCGTTCTTTTCGTGAAGGTAATCTGTAGGAAAACTTCCTGAAAATACAATAAATCATGAAACAGGCCTTAAACGATTATTTTAGAGAAACTAATACAATTAATATTGCTGATGTGGATGGTCAAGGGAGTGAGAAAAAAAATCATACTTCGAAGCGGGAAGTCTGGTTGTCAAACAAAAACAGGACAGTTGGTGAGTTCTAATTTAATTTTATCAACCTCCAGCTTTGTAGGCCAGAGTATTTTACTAGTCTCTAGTCTTGAGACTAATAGTGATTATTGTGCAGTAATTTTCTAGTTTTATAAAAAAACTTTTACAAAATTTGCATACAAAAAGATTAAATTAGTAGATTAATAAGTACTGATGACAATGATAGTAATTTTTTCTATTCTGATTTCAATTCCAGTTTTTTGCCTCGATTCCAATTCCTGAAAACTCAATGATTTCAGAATAATGGTCTATAGGAAATTGTCAAGTGTGGCCAGTGAATAAACTTATGGTCTCCGCTTGATTACGAATTGGTAGAAGGAAGCCTAAGGAACAAACGGGTGAAAATTCATGTCTAGCGTTGGTATAGAACAACAATCAATGTGTAATATTCATTCGAGGATATGAGTCTTTTAAAATGTGTTTGGCCCCTTTGTTGCGATTGATACTCACAATACATCACACAATTTACAATACGTCAAGAGAGAAGTGATTTACTGAAAAATCGATCATAGAATTTTTTCCTTATAAGTTATTTTTCAAGAAAGAGTGTTTTTCTACCGAGGAAGTACTTTTCACTCCTCGGCATACTTAAATTGTCTTTTCTGTTCTAGATCGACTGGCCTTTTACGATCGCGTGTTATGATAAGACTTCGCATCGTTAGGTTTTTAACCATTATTTTCAGTTATATCCTATCGAACCCATCAGTGAAGCCATGTTCACATTCCTGAGGCTCCCTCCCCTATAAATAAATCCTGGGTGCGCCCGTGAACAATATTACTGGTAAAAGACGGCGCTGGAGCTGCTGTTTTCGAAACATTATGTACAAATGCTGTAAACGACTGGGACTGTGAAAATACGGCTAATATTTTCTCTGTATATACTATGTCGATTTACGATGACACACGTTCGTGTAGTAGATTTTATATTTCCATCATCATTGTTACGTTCGCGATCTATCCAGTGGTTGTTCATTCTTGCGCCACGGGCTGGTGACAATCAACAATGACTACCAATGTTAAAAGATAATACTGATCAAATAATGAGGGAGTGCTCTCAAATTAATATAATTTATATGGAAGATTTTTATTTATCTCGACTCATCATGACGGCAGTGTGCTAATGAGAACTCTTGTTTGATAACAAAAACTGCAGCATAATATCACAAAGCGTTGCCGAATAGCGATGCGCTAAAACAACCAGCATTAATAACTCGTGGACCGCCGAAGAAGACTCTTCCCATGAGCGTATCTTCTGTCATGCACATCAACACCCATAACCAAGACGTGCGTTGCTAAATAGTTTCTACAGATATACTGCAGTACTAATTACTGATTAAAAATCGTTCAAATGCATCAACGTCTTTGAAAATCATAAACGCTTTTCCGCGACTAGAAACTCATTCTCTGTGGGATTTTATGACCCCCTTGACCCTCCCCCTTTGTTTCCGCGCCTGCAGATATATCATATTTGTATTAGTTCCACATTTAGCAAATGTTTATTTGATGTATGCAACAAAAGCGGTGCTGATTTGAGATCAGACCATCATGTATTATGCACTTCCTACCGAATACATGTAATGAAAACCAAACGAGAGAAAATACGAAGAAAGTTCAGGATGCAGTATTTATCAAAACCAGAGATAGAGAGAATTTATAACAAGTTTGAGAACCAAAAGATGGATCAGAAACAAGACTGTGTAATGGAAAGTGAAAAACAAAATCAGAATATAGATAGCAAATGGAGGCAAATAAACACATCTCTCGAGGTTAGTGAAACAGTATTGTGATATCAAAAAGAGCAAAAAGACTGGATTTCAGAACATACGTGTGATCTGTTTAAGGAGATAAATGCTAATGATAGGACAGATAATACTGCAAATTTAATATTGTTGTATAACTCTTTTCATAAGGAGATGAAAAAATCTTTGTAGAAGAAATCGGAGAAGTTATATGGAAGATATGGGAAGAAACGCAGAAACAGTAGCTAATATCGGGAATCTAAAAGAACTATTTGACATAGCTAGAAATCTGAATGGAGGCGCAAGAAACCAGAATCAGCCAATGAAGGATAAGGCCGGAAAAAGAATATCCTCTGCAGAAGGTCGGCTGCGGAGGTGAGGAGAATTCTTTATGAAAGTGTTGAACCGAAGTAAAACCCATACAACTGAGGATGTGCCAGAGGAAGTAAGTAATGTTCAATCTCTGATCATCGATGTAAACGCACCAAATAAGAGGGAGATTAGAAGTGCAATAAAAGAACTGGAGAAAGGAAAGGCAACAGGGAAAGATGGGTCCCTACATAAATAATGGGGATGTTCCCTCTACAGTAGATATGGGTATCTATTATTTCAAGATATATGGAGAGAGGATAGAGTATCTGATGAACGGTTGGAGGGCATAAATTGTGAATAAACTCTTACGAAAGGATCGCCGAAACCTGCAAGTGAAAATATTACTATTATTAAAATTTACTTAGCTGAAACAAAACAACACGAACTAATATTATATTATGTATACTGCGTCGTTACAATACGATAATATAACTTGTTTGTGTTTCTGCTTTTTTGTAAACATATTTTGTGTTTATATTTTTGTATATATCATGTTCATTTGTCATATGTTTATTGTTACCTGACGACGACCAGCTGAGCACTCGAAGCGGGAACTGCCTTTGAAATAGTTACAATAACCAGCGTGAGATGGTGCTGACGATTCATGTTTCCCAGTTAACTGACGACATTTTTCGCACATACGTCCACTCCATGCGTGTCATCTCCTGTGTATAGTCTCTTTGAGCATATAAATTATAATATTTCAACCAAAACGTTTTCAACCAATCAGAAATAATAAAATGCATTTTTTATTTAGTTTATTCGATTGCTGCATCTACTATAAAATAAGAAAATATTTCATACAAAATATCGTCCTCCTTCTAAACTAAATAAAAATCCACTAAAAAAAGTAAGATTTCCATTTAAATTTTGATGGAGTCCCCAACCCGTCTCTCATTTTTTTTGTAAGGTTCCTCATGGTTTATCTAAAGAGAAAACGAGGGAAAATAATATCAAATTTCAAGATTATCATCAAAATTAATTATCCATATTTCTTTGTCCCCAATTATTTTGTTTCAATCGTGCATTCCTAGACTACACTTCGAATGAGCGTCAAATCCCGCCATTATCAATCGTCGATCAATGATCGAAGTGACGATCGTCCATCACGATATTGTTCACAGTTTCTTATTATTTCAACAGTCTTTTCTGCATAAACGTCACTTCTACTAGCTTTGTGTTACGTTACGTATGTGGCTTGTATGCGCTTATGTCATTTTCACCCACGAAACTTTCAATGAGAATCTATCCTGTCCTAAACTCCTAATACAGTTCCCCCACATTTTGGGGCGATTTTTTCGAAAACAAAAAGGGGGGACTATATTCGGGTAAATAGGAGACTGGAATTTTATTACTATTAAGATGTTTTTAAAGACTGCCTTAAATTAACTGTTTCAACATAAAAATATAATAATTAATAACAAAATTGAGGTGTGTATTTTACTTTACTTGCCTCACAACAGATAGTCTTCTCTAATTCAAAGAACCTTGAGAAATGAATCCAGTCACATTTGCTGATGCTCTATTACTTTCTCCTTTTACCTCATGAAGGATCATTTTCCAGATGAGATAAGAGAAGAGAAATTTAAATTGTATATCTTTTTTTTTGAAAATACAATTTAAGTTGTATGTTTTTTAAAATACATCTTTGTTAGTCGTAAGTTAGAAGGTACTCTATTTATTTACACCACAATTGTGTGGATATTGACTAATTTGGAACTGTAATTTTTTTTGAAGTGTAAATGGAAAAGTACTACTCAATTATGAAAAGTCTTCACAAATGTGTAAACATTTTACTTATAGCTCAAACGGCAGTTAAAGATTAAAACGGTGAAAACACTTTGAAAGACAAAATTGAAACAATATTTAACGAATCATTACTTTACAAAATGGTACCTGCTTCTAAACTTAGACCCAAGTTTCAAGATTCTTATAATCATTTTTTGTGGAACATCATCATCTATATTAAGAAAAATGAAGTCATTGTAAGCTCAATAGTGTTTCCTCAGGAAAGTGATCTGGAACAAGGACTTGTTCATAGTCTTGCTAAGTAGTCATACTATGAAACTGTTTGTGTACTATTATGTATATTGGGAGTCAGTAGCTTCAAAACTTTATGCGGTTATGAAAGGAAAATGAAGTTATTTTGATATGGTAAACATAACTTTTTTTAATTTGAATAATATATATGAAACTCAAACCAAGAATCTCGTGAAACTTCAGTATTACCAGTTGAAAATTCTTCAGACAGAAGTTCTGTGATACCATTCTTCCAGCTAATTGGAACTGACAGTTTTGTTCACTCTATATGTCCTATAGCCTCTATATATGTCCTAAGAAAAGAAACTGTCCTAAGTATGGGCACTTGACTGTATGTATATTTTAAGGAATCAATGCATTTGCTCCGAAAAGCACCCTCTACTCATATAAGATAAGAGCACTCAACCTGACAAGAGTGTAAATGAAGATTCAACAAAGGCCTGAAAATTTGCTTGAAAAAATTACTTATCTTTCCTACAATTGTGCAGCAGTCCCAAACAGAAATTGGCATAAATTTGTCATAATATTTCTGAACCTAATAATGCTATTATTTTGTATCCAGTTAACCTAATGCTTTCCCTCAGGTTTACCAAGACACACGGCAGATACTATTATGCCAACTTGCTTTTTCCCAGAAAGTTCAATTTTATTTCTTTTTTCTGAATGTCTTGACAGTATTTTTAATTATACAAATTCTAATTTTGATTTTTAACTGTTGCTGTTATAGCTAGGCACTGTACAGATATACCTTTTACAATGCTCATTCTTTTGGTGATCTTCTTTTAATGTCCACTTGTTTTGGTGACTGTTAAAATAAAGCCCTTGTCTTATGATATGAAATGAGTTACTGTTGGTTCAAAACTGTAAATCACTTCCACACCCTGAACCAAATAGGATATGGAAGCCCTTTTAAATCCATTGCATTGAAAATGCATCTTGTGAGCATGACTTACAGTTATTTTTTCCTTTTACTTTGATCTTTTATCCATTTGATTTTCAGGCGACAAATGAAGAAGTCAAAATCAATGATTCAACTCCTTTTTTTTGGTGAAGAATCAAAAGATGAGGATATAAAGTCTAAGAATATACGACAAACAGGTTTGTAATATAGTATTACTATAAAATATTGTTTGAATATTAAGCTGGGAGCTCAAGATACTACATTTAGATTGTCAAACTGATCTTTGAGGACCTGGAGTCTAATAGAATGCATAATTCACTGGACATTTGATTGTGTTAAATAGAAAATAAATTTATTGTCAAAAAACATACAAACTGCGTATGATCACGTGGAAGACAATAAACAAATTTACTCTCCGGAAGCAAGCAAGGGACCATCCCATCAATTCCGATCAAGGGCCCTAAGACAGAGGCGGATTAAATTTTTTTTGTGTAAGTTCCTAGATAAGATAAAAAGTTAGCTGCGAGTTATAATACATATATAATGTCAATATGTTTGTAATTTAACGCAAATATGTTTGTAAATTTACATATACCAGTTGTTATTGAACTATAGATTATTCTGAGTATAGTGTTAAAAAATCATAAGAGTTGAAAAAACACTAAATTCACGATTTATTGTTACAATAAACACGCCCCTAGACAAAGCCTAGAGAACCTGTATAATAAATCCGCCTCTACCCGAAGGAAAAACGGAGAAAAACCCGGGCCAGGATGGGTTTATCAACAAGACTTCTGTGGCATGGGTGCTGTTATCTTTCATGAAGGAACTTGGAAGAAGAAAATGTGTATTTAGATTTTTGTAAATAATAATTGACAAACTGTCTCTTTATTTTCAATAAATAATTACAAATTTTATTTTCATGTGTTAATGGTTCATAACATTTATCTACATGTGATTATGTTTATTTGTATTATGGATTTGATGGAGTTTTTAAGAACAAACACCTTGAGGCTAACTTGGGAAAGGATGAGGTGAATAATTTGTAATGTCAGTTTGTGCTTTCTGAGATGATGTCCCTCTTGCCATGTTCATTATATTTTGTCTAACTCTGAAGTTGGGGGTGGGGGGAAGGTTAAGTGAGATTATGTGAAATACTGTTGGGTCAATGATATACAGAAATTTCTTTCATATTATCACTAGTAGCTTGTTCTCACAATAACTTACTTAGACAGTTTGATCCTATAAAATGTGACATAATTCTAACTTTCTTAAATCTAGTGATAACAGATTGGTTAGGAAAGATGATGAGGAAATACCTTATTGATTAAGTATCCACCTTTAAATTAATACAAAATATATATAATTGAAAATGCAAAAAATTAAAGCAAAGTGCACCAAATGAAAACTCTAAAAATGTGTATATGACAATAATGAATTGAATAATATTCTTGAGGAATTCTACTTAATGAAGTCTTCATAATATAATAAATTAAATTGTATTTTCAAACAAAACTTCACTGATGCGACTTTTAACCTGGTGGTGATTATCCAAATAAGAGAAATTCAGCTACGCTTAGCTTACGATAAGAGAAAGATGCCCCAAAGGTGTGGTTCCAACCAAAAGGCCAATATTTGGGAGAAAGTGTGAAAACATTATTTTATTTATTTCTAGCTGAGTACCGATGGTATTACTGATTTTTTTCTTTCATTACTGATGTGAATTTTATGATTTTGGAATAAATATTCTTTCTTCAATATCCATTAATATCTCAGCCACAGCTTTTATCATGTTCGCTTCTCAGCCACACTAAAGTAGGTCTACATTACAAACATAACACATTACTATTACATCAATTGAAGATTTTCTATAGTTATTACTGTGTATTTAAATCCAGATAGTAAGTTAATTCTAATTTCAAAAAAAAGAGGAAAAGAAGTTCTAAATGGAGATGTGACTATATTCAATCCCTTTCACAATTGTAGGAGTGTCTGGAGGCCCAGAAGTAAGCAGGTGAATAGAGTTGTGCGGGGGAATGGAATGGGTAGGAGTAAAATGTTAGCGTGGACAATATAAACTTAAATTTTTGAACCTATTTTTACATTTGTTGAAAGTGAAATATAAAAAACCTGGAACTTGTGATTTAGATATATCAGTTAACAATGTTTTCTAATAAAAATGTACCAATATCTCAATTAGCAAGATATAGTGAAAATTCAATGACATAATACTCAAAATTTTCACCTTTGCAATGGGAAAATAAAATCCTGCTTTAGTGAACCTGGTCAAAAGCAACATAATCTCAAACAAACAAGTCCCCATCTCTAATAGTTTCCTCTCTACCCTGATGAATCGGTCAGGAGAAAGCCTGACTAATGAGTAGAAATAAAGAGAATATGAAACATTAAATTGATGATGACCTGTGTATCCTGTGAAAATCTGTGTGTTTCACAGTAACATACTGCCTAATTTCATCAAGTGTGTTATTTAGATGTTAAGCAAACAGATATGTGCACTTTCACTTTAATGTGAGGATTGAAACAGCTTTATCATTTCATGTTGTTCATTATTTTTGTCTAATAGTTCATTTTTGTCAAAATTAAATTCAATGAAATTGTTTTTGTTGTTTACTTCATTGCTTGGTTTAGATTGTTAGATGCATTATGCACTGACAGTATCAAACATTTATTTTGGATGGAAATGGATGAAGAACTTTGGATTGTAGTTTTATTACTCAATACGAGATTAAATTATAATGCTTGTCATTACTGTTTGGAGAATATAAATTGTTCCTTTTTTCCTCTCCAAACTTCAACAGGGGATGTAAATCCATATATCTGAGTGCAATAAAGATGGTACAATAGCACATGGAAGTTTAAATATGATATGTGTATTCTAATTATGTTTAGTTCATGTCTTATTAAATAAAGAATTAGGTTATTGAGATGCATTTCATTAATGAAAGTTGCGTGTATGCCTCGTGCAGTTTTTAATCTTCATTAATTTTACAGAGATTCTGGTTGATTTACGAGAAGCAATTTTGCAAGTTGCTAAACATTTCATATCAGTGGAACCTAAAGCCAGTAAAGTTGATCTAATACCTGACTACTCCATGGAGAGCCATGCACAAGATCACGAAAATTATGTTAATGTTTCTCAGAACCGGAAACGAAGAGCAAAGGCTCTGCTGGGTAAGATGTTTAAAGGTACCTATTTGTTGATTTTTCTGATGTTCATAAATGTTTTCACTGATCATTTTATTTTTTCTTCAATTGAAGATTTTGAAAGGCATGATGATGATGAACTTGGATTCCGTAAAAATGACATAATTACAATTATTAGTCAAAAAGATGAACATTGTTGGGTGGGAGAACTTAATGGATTGCGAGGTAAGCAATGAGAATTTCTGAATGTTATTTATTGTTTCATTGTATTTGCCCAATTATTCTCAACATACAATACAATATTCTCTTCAATAAACTAAAAGATTTTGTCTTTTTTGTAACATCTTTGATGAAATTTTCTTTTCATACCTTTTCTGATGGTTGACAGTTTTCTAATGATAGCCATTTCTGTTACTTAGACCACACTAATTTTTGCATTTGAAGACTTTCTTGTACTTGTTCTGTTTAACATAATTGTTTCTCCTGTAAGAGAAACCACAGTGAAGAATAGCTTATGAAGTTTACTCTTAAACTTAGTGTTTGAGATTGACCAATCAGCACTTTTCGAGGTGCTGGTTTTAGAGGAGGGGTATGATATTGAAACTTAAATGTTTTAGGCTAGTAGATGCATCTGTTTGTTCAAATTCAGCAAGTATGAAACCTAATATGTGGTCCAATAACTTTTTATTGCTATTTAAAAATTGCAAGTTTACTAAAAGTTTGGAACTTGGAAGGATGATATCTCTGGTGGGGGACCAGGTAAAGATATGAAAGTTATGTACACTATGCCACTGTATATTAGCAAACTGCAGTGAGAATATTTCGTTTGATATTTTAGTATGGAATAAATTACAAGAATTTGAAAATGTGAATTTTGAAAATGTGTAAGAAAATATATTAGAAATGGTCCTAATAAAATAGAAATGAAAATGATGTATGTACTGTAAATTAGAAGTAATCAGTTGGGTGTAGCAAACTATATTTGGAGTTGCCCTTTACACTATTCAGCTCCTTTTGAAGTAAGTTTGTGAGGAAATGTTTAAAAACAATTAGAATTTTATGTAAAATGCAATTATTAGAAATACGTTTTAAAGAAGGTTGCGAGAATCAAAAACAGGGTGCATTTATTGTTTTATATGGTCTAAACGTTCAACTTCTTTACTTTTCCTTAAAGAACTTTTAAAGGAACTTGCTCGTAATATTAATAATAATAATAATAATAATAATAACTGAAAATGGTTTTAATTTCTTTTATTTATGTTGATGCTGGCTAGCCATGCTAAAGCGTTAGTTTATTACGTGAAGTGATATATTATTGTTGAAGGGTAGCGTCACATGACAAAGTAACGACTGCGCGTAACCCGCGTAAGGATACGATTATGTTGGAGCGACGATCAAGATAAGAGCAAAGAGAAGAGTGAAGCGGAGAAGGGAGCGGCGCGATTCTGCACGTCGCCGTTTATGTTGGAGCGACGATAGAAGAGTCATCGACACGCTTGCTCATGCGCGGACCTCACCAAATTTACTTGTTGAATTAATTTCCATAGTCACGTCGTCTGTTGTGGTTTTAATGCTTTTTGTCCCACAACGCGACTCTTGGGTGGACGCAACTTCTATCAATTGCTCAAAATCCATCGCAGAACAATGTAATTAAATCTCGAAACCGTTACAATGGCGACCCTAGCTTCGATAAGAGCGAAGAGAACGTACCAGAGGGTTTTCGTTGCTTTTATCGTTGGTCGCAGTGCCGACATAAATGCCCTCATTTTTCATCACGTGGAGGTTAGCGTCGCGTTTTTCTCCTTTTTCCTCTTATCACTGATTGTCGCTCCAACATAATTGTACCCTAACACGCTGTCCCCAGGAGTGTACTGACCTACAGAGATATCGGGACGTTCCCTGTACTCTCCTTTCTCGACGCCCTCGAGAAAAAGGGGAATACAGAAGGAAAAATAGAGGGAATCAAAATATTAATTTCATTTAATTCTTAGAAAAAGGAGGGTAGATCAAACAATCAAGGGAATGAGGAAGACCACAATGGACGCCCCAACTTCTGGAGGTAACCGAGTGCACTAGGTATAAACTACGAAATATCTTACACTTCCTTACGAAACACTGCAAATCATACCTGAGCTATACTATTTCCCATCTAATATTAAATCTCTTCCAAATATGACATCATGAAATTTAAATAGTCTGACTCAAGGCCATCATTACCTTTAAAAGTAACATTACGTTTACGTAAGAAACAAAATCTGTACAAGAAGGCCTATATTGGAATGATTGGTCAATAGAATTGTTAAACACGAGTGGATGGAACTTTGCCCAAAAATTAAATTTTTTTATTTTAATGATGTACTAACCAAAATAACTAAAGTGAAGTGCTACGATAGTGGATCTTGTGAACCGTAGTCTGAGAAAGCATCAAACGGTACTGCGAGCCGTTTAAGGTAAGAACAGAGGTGAAATAATAACTATCGTTTCTCGAATTTTACGGTAGAGAATCTTCTTTAATATAAAATTAGTTCACGAACAGTTGCAGTCATGCATACCTATACTCGTTACAAATTATGACACATTTTTCTTGAGGACTTTCCTGTCTTAAAATCGAGTGACAAATCTGCTATTGCCTCATCGTCATTCGTTTTATATCTTACACGTGAAGTAGGGGACATGTATCTGAGGTGCTTTACCTAGTGAAATAATCCGATGGAACGTAAGAAACCTCGAAATCTGAGTTTAGTGCACGTGAATCTAAATATATATGGAATATGAGTGTGGTTCTTTGAAATCAAAAAAAAATCAAACTCTATTCTGCTGCATTCCTAATTTTTAGCAGCTGAAATATAGTTTCAAACCCAATTATGTATTTTAATCTCATTTGAATCTCATATCCATTGTCAGTAAAATGGTGATCATTATTTATACTTTCTCATATACGAGGTATAGAGACAGTATTGTAACAGAGATAAAATCGCGAGGTTTTGACGGAAATATTTTTTTAGTGTCCCTGATACTGAAAGTTTTTTTAATGCGACGTCCGTCTGTGTGTCCATCTGTGCGCGCCGATTCTGGCTACAAGGATGAGTCAATTTAATTCATATTTCGTATTTATCGTAGCATATGTTTGTTGTTGATGCTCGTGCTGTGAAATGTTTTTATCTTTGATCTTCATATGAAGTGCCCTTTGTATTAAAGTATAATTTGGAAAATATCAAAAGCGGCTCAATGTTTTTAAAGTTTGACATAGAAATAAGAAAATTATACGTCTTAGCCGAATCATTACCTTTTTTCTCGCATGGATCTCATTCATTCATTGTATCAAGACAATTCAAAACTATTTAGTAGTGCAGATGTACCAAGCTGAGAGAGGGATCAGCGTTAGAAAGCTATAGCCTGTAAAATATCGGAAGGCGACTGGCTATATCCTTCACTGTCACTTCTTTCCGAGACATCTTGACCCAGAGATGCTTCATGACACATCACCTTTCGCTCACATTAACATCCGTGCCCTTCGCAGTCGCAAATGATACACCTACTGGATCATTCTTAATGCAAACTATTTTTTACCGTGCAAGTAAAATAAAAAAAGTTTAGTTTTGGATTCTGTACAAAATTTCAAGAAAAATTATACCAAACAACCATTTTCAAGCAATATATTTCCCTTTATTTTATACGGAGAAGGTTAAACTGCTGTTGTCAACATCAATATAGAATTCATGAAAATGATTGCTTTTCTCTTTGCAAAGTTATTTTTGCGTACAACATGGATAAGTGTTTTAAAAGT
>NNCF01126352.1:0-106414 GCA_002313205.1 Laupala kohalensis | reverse complement strand
TCTATAGTTTTGGAATATGATTTGGAAGTGACTCAAAGGGAAGGGGAGATAATTTTTTGGGGGAGGGCACGTCTTAATTAGTTGGCTTATTTTTACCTTCTTGAATCATCCTCTTAAGTTGAGGTATTTTAACAAGTCTATTTTTAAAACCTCATTTTTCGATAATTTAGGTTAATCTTTATAGATAGATATGTGCTGCCGCGGACTTTTTTGTTGAACTCTGCGATGAACAATGTTGTGACTAATTGTGTCACCTGTCTCTAACCGTTTAGGCAGCGTATGCAGAAATCTCTTTCCGAAGATGAATTTTTTCCGACTTGATTCACTAATATCGTCACTGCCCATTATTTGTTTTTTCTAATTTAACAAAATATACATTTAGGTACAATTTTGTTATGTATTTGTGTAACGGCAAATTATATTTTATAGAACCCATAAGACTATTTGACATATGCTTTCGTACCTCACTCCAAACAATTTGTGACTAAGCATAACCTCAAATATGGACTTGAGTAAGTAGAATGGCAATTAATACACTAAATAAACCGATCAAAATAAAAAGCCATACTCGAGTAATAAATAAAATTACAGATCGTTTAATTGCACGGAATAACACTTCTAATTACACATTGTCATGAATTATAACTTGTTTACACGAGCTTAGTACTTGTCACTGGAACTTGTCGTGGTTACTAGACAGACGTAGTGACAAGTGACAAAGTGGCCGTTTACACGTTGGTGATAGTGGAATGAATTAGTAGGCAGAAATAAACAGCGTTGTTTTGAGAAAAAGTTTTAATCATTATTCAGTAATTTCCTGTAAATTTATAGCTTTTGAACAATGGAAAGATGAATAAATTCGCTTAAGGGTTGACGCATAAAATAAGAAATGAATTTCTCCCTAGGAAAAACATTATTTTCAATTAATTTTCTAGTCTTTGTTATTTTCAGAATATAATTGTTTGCCTGTACTCAATCACAGGTATCTGTGCATTCCTCTTCAAGCATTTTATATATTATATTATTATATTGTATTACTTTAGAAATTAAATATTAAAAAAAAGACGTAGATTATTTTTATTCCAATGCACGTTATTGCTGGTAGAAGGCCAAATTAGCCATTCTAAGAGTACACATACAAATTTGAGTTAAAGCTTGTGAAGACTATTGCTATTCAATAAACATTAATTATCTGGAAGAGTAAGCATTATTTAATATTGTTATGTTAAGTGTTTTAATAGTCATTTAGAACTCAATAGTCGAAGTCAGTATAGTTTTAACCAAGAAAATTAATTTTCAGTCTCCTCCACGTAGCCATTACGCAGTTTGACTGCTTTTTTATAATAACTTAATTATTTATTTATTTAAGACTATGATACTGACAATTTAGTTTGTCTCTAATCACTTGCATGGCAGTTCATGCGACGCGCCCGGTGACGCGTCAAGAAACAAGTGAAGTTATGGTGGGTGTAGTAAAATCGTGGTTGTTACTTGCCGCTTAATAAATAGGATGGCTTTCTATTCACTCGCTCTCTCCGATTCGTTACTTCCAACTACTAGTCGTGCTTGTTTACACATGAATACAAGTGCGAGTGACATGCGCCCCCGCCAAATCCCGGTGACCAGCACTAAGGTCGTGTAAACAAACTTTAATGCGGCTAACATACTCCCGATAACATTAAGTCAAATTAGTCAGATGTGTGAAAGTATATTTTAGTTGTCCCAGAGTCGATTGCTGCTGGCTCCGTTTCTAAATAATCCTTAATTTTCAACGTATAATTAACTGTCGCACAGTGACGGAATATTTTCCTCGTGCACCTACACTTTTAAAATATGCTTAGCGGAGAGGTGTCTACAGGGGTGGAGTACAGTCATAGAGGTTGCTAGGCGACCGTCGATCGATAATACTTTAATTTTAAGATCGTTGTGGCAGCTCCGAGTCCTTAAATTGATCGGAGGGCTTAGGGTCTTCTCGAACAGTGCTGAAAGCTATATGCTCTTTAGGTCGGGCGTTCTGCATCGGAATCCACTCCAGATGTCGCGTCGCCGATCGCTCTTGCTGACGACCTCCCGGTAACTTGTCTCGAGCACTTAGGAAACTGCGAGGGGTTTCTGTCTTCGAGCGCTTATAGGCAGAGGGAGGCATTTTCGACACGCATTTTTCTAAATGAAAGCACAAAAAACCTATATCGAGCAAATGCGTTCTCTCTTTCCACGAATAAGGTATTAGTTGATAAAAGTCAAGTGGTAATATTTCTCTGAGCCATTCGACACGACGGTGCGAGATGGAGTACGATTTGTATTGCACTCCTATGAAGACAAGAGGTATGCATGCCCACGTGTGCGTGAGAGATACGGAAAAAGAGGGAGAGAAGTCAATCTCATTTCTCATGATACATTCATTACATCAATATTCTTGGATTCCCCCTCAACGTTCAACAATTCTAAAGAGTAAGATACTAACATTTACTGAGTATCAAATAATTTGTATAGTATAATTGGAACTTATAAGTCTCTTTCCACAAATGAACAGTGCGATTGCACTGACGTGTTCTTTTGCTATTCCGTTTGACGAGATTCTCCTCTTCACATACATATCAAATACTCAATGGGTAAGTGGTTCTAATCGGGGCTTCCACGGAAATGAACCATAAAAAATGGTTGATCGCTTCACCTAGCCCAGTTTTTATTGTAGTCCAGTCATTAGGTGTTTCTACCCTGAAAGTTTTCGAGAAGTTGAGATGTTTTGCTATATGGTTTTGAGGACGCTGATTAAGAATTTCAACTTTGTCCGTCGAGAAAAAAAAGAAAAAAAACTCAAACTTTTTAAAATCGCTTTTTTTGTTTTTGATTTATTACATGAAAATATATCCTTGTAAAAATAAACTAGACCGTGTGTTCTTTACTTATAACGTGATAAAAAAATTTAGATTATAAAGAAAATGTTTCATTACAAAAAGGAAGCAGCAAAAAATTTCCGACAAATTACTTCCTTACGCTTTCCTGTCACCGGACATGATTTGCTCGTTACAGCTTGTCGAATTTATATCCAGCAGAATTTACATATTTGGTTTTAGAAAATTTCGGGACAACGAATATTCATTCCCCAATTGTTATCAGAATGATTCTAATGAGCCCTCATTCAACTTTCTATGACGCCGGCAAGTGTCTCATAATTTGTGAGTGAGTGTCAAAGCTTTATATACGGGATCAAATCAAAGCCTAATTCTTTTTTTTATCACTAATTTCATTGATTTGTTTAAGAATTCTTCCTACGGTACTCTGGACATCTGTGTAGTATCTCCTAAAAATATCGCCGTGTTGTTGTACTTTTCCTTACTCAAGTTTTTTATTTAAATTTCTTTAAAAATTACAAATAATATTTGAATGACATATAGTTAGTTCACCGGAGTGATTTCTGTCCTTTTTTGAGGCTCTTTCAGTTATTAGAAAAAGCCCTTAGAAAAAATACGTGAAAAACGTGTTTTTTCTTCATAAATCACTTTAACTTGTTTGGAAAGTTTTAAATTGTTACAAAGACCTCTAAATCACAGTTCAGTTTGATTATTAATCTTTAAAATAAAACATTGTCTTAATGTGATCATCAGTATTTAAGATAAGAAATTTAATATCGAGCGCAGTGCATGCGCTTTGCCGCTCAGCTTCCGAATATGCTAGTCGAGCAGGCCATAGGGACGCATTAACTTTAACGAGTCATAACTAAGAATTAAAAAAAGTCACTGCGTCCAGAGTTTATAAAAACGCAAATTGCCGCCAAATCTTGTGGTTGGGCTTTCTTTTACCCTCCATTAAAGATGGCGCATGTAATCAGTCAAATTATGTTGGCGCCTCCGTCTGGTCTTGTTATTTTTTACTGAAAGGAATGACAATAAATTATACTTGTAATATCTTCCACCAATGTTGAGTGCAAGTGTTGTATGAATGGTAAACATATCGTAGTTACCTTTGTCATTTTATTCCACATTGTAAGGAGTGAATTTTAATCTACAACTAAGCAACTGTTTCTAATTATTTCTCCCGCAAAAGTGATATGGCCTCATTACTGCCTCCATCTAGTATCGTACTCGTCCAACCTGAACACGGTGCGCGCGCACATTGTTTACATATTTTTTAAAAAATGTTGTCAGTCGTTGTTATCATTTGCAATATAGTTTCAATTGCTTTGCGTTATAGTTGTGAGTGATTATGGAAATTTTTGTCGTTAATTCCACATTATGGTCCTATACAACCTTTTTCTTCGTTTACCCTACCGCGAGTGCTGCTACCTCCACCATCGCCTCCATCTTCACACTGAAACAGGTTGTCTTAAAACGGAATCGCTGGGACTAACAAACCTAACACCGCCGACTTGACNGTCGCGAGCCATATTATAATTATCATACCCTACCATACTAATATGGCGGCAGAGAGAAGAAAATAGTACGGAACAATATTTCTTTATAATTACCATAAATATGAAGAGCGAAGAATACGACTTATATTTTCGGAACCGCAATAATATTTGTAGTAATATGGCATCAATGATTTTTTCGAACCCTGATCGGACCATACTCGCGTATTTGGCCCGTCAATGTTTTAAATTATGTGAAATTGAACTATACATACCTATATACTAATTTCTTACAATTTAGATTCGCCAAGAAATTGTTAATATTTTTTTCTTTGAGGGGTACAATTCAAACGTGAGGAGTGGGGTTACTTGTCTCCAACCCACTTTCACGACTGAGGAAAACAAAACTCTATGTAATAGTGAAACCATTGAGGCATTTTTTACTGATCGAACTTTATCAAAAACGTTATGAATAAACAATTTATAAACAAAATTTCACCAGTTCCCCCCTTTTGCAAAGATTTTTAAAAAATGCTATAAAAGTCGAATCCACAATTTTGTGCAATTTTATTACAGCAAAATAGAAATTTTGTATCCCTCATGAAATTAAGTTATTGAAAGAGATGGGGCACTTGTTTCTAGCCCTAGTGAGAAAACCCTAAAACCTTATGAGCTAAAATGTAGAATTCTGTTCAGAAAAAGTTTTTAACAAATTATTATCAAAACAAACAAATTATTATCAAAATGGTTGCCTTCCCACTACGTCTTTACACCTTTAAAAAATATATAGAAATCTAACCTTAGAATTTTGTACCATTTTCTACCACAGAAAAAGTGTTGTATCGCATAGAAGAGTTGTTTTTGCATAAAAGTTATTAAAATCTATTTTTAATGGAGGGGTCAAATTCTCTTCCCATAAAATTTTGTTAAAAATAGACAATAATGCTGTACATAGTTCTATAATTTTTTATTACAAAAGGTGGCACCATTAATGGGGAACAATTATTTAGAATTGAACTTTATGAGAGGGATATATGACTTCCAAATTCAGGATATAGGAAAAGGGACAATGCCAACATCGTGCATGACTTTAAGTTTTAATTTTTGTCTTTTGCAGGTTGGTTTCCAGCTAAATTTGTCGAGTTACTGGATGAAAGGAGTAAACAGTATTCTTCTGCTGGTGATGACAGTGTATCAGAAACTGTGACTGACCTTGTGAGAGGAACCTTGTGTCCAGCTGTCAAACAAGTCTTGGAGCAGGGAATGAAGAGACCCAAATTTTTAGGTTAAATTTATGTTAAAAGTATTGCTGATTGATTTGTATTTTCTCGGAAAGATAATGAATTATTGCTCAGAGAGAATTCCAAACAAATTCACTCAAACTTGTTGAGATTATTGCTATTGAAATATAACATTGTTTGATTTTCATGCACGACTTTGCATGAAACTCATTTGTTAGGAGATGTTTCATTTTTCATGTTGCTGTGCTACCTATATTGAAGTGTTGTTAGCCAGTGCCCCAATATCATTTGGTAGTGCTTGTAGTGTGGTTGTGTTTTTCTTATTTTGTAGTTGATTGGCTATGTCTGTGAAATGCTGGTTGAGTGTATTAGCAACTTCAATGGGGTCAACTATTTTGTAATTGTCTTCTATCAATTCTGTGTGTTTTTGTTTATTGGTGACTTGCATAGTGGTTTGCTTAACAATATTCCACATAGCTTTCATTTTTTTGGTAGATTTCTCTATGTATTTGTCATTCGTCATCTGTTTGGCTTTAATTATTACTTTCTTAAGTACTACTGTGTATTGTTTGGAATATGTTTTGAGTTGAATGGGACATGATGGTTGTTTAGTTAACATATGGAGTCTTCTTTTCTGTTCACATGATGTTGGATTCCTTTAGTCAACCAATGTTTTTTACTTTGTGGTTTTTGTGTTTGCTGCTTATATGGATGGGATATGTCAAAATAATTTAATGACTGGTAGAAGAATTTGTTGTACATGCTATCTACATTAGAGGTTTCATAAACCTAAGTCCATGTTTCATTATTTAGAAGTGTTAGAAGTGCATTTAAATTTGTGGTGTTAAATATTCTTCTGTTAGTTACAATGGGGGGACTTTTGGGAGTTAGTATCAGTTTTAAGTGAGAGGATCTGTGCATTATGGTCACATAGTCCCGTATCATATGTAGAGGCAAGATAAATGTGTTTGCTCCTGTCAATTAGCATTTGGTCAATTATTGTGTGAGTGTTATTTGTTATTCTTGTGGGATCCTTTATTATGGTTTCCAAATTAAATGATTTCATTAGGTGGATGAACTTTTCTCATTTATGTTCAATGGTGGTGTTGTTTGTTTGTAAAAAGTCAATGTTCAGATCTCCGCAAATAAGGATAAAATGGTTCTTGTGTTTTGTCAGTTTGTTAAGAACTGTTTCTAGTTTTTTTCTGAAGGTTTCAAGATTTCCATTAGGTGCTCTGTAAATATTTAAAATAAATATCTTTAAAGCTAGTACTTCAACTACAGTACACTCAAAAGTCTGAGTTCTTCAATAAATAGTTAAAATCTGTGTTTTGTCTGGATTCTATGTTAAGTTTTAGGTAAATACAAGAAACTCCATATGCATGATGCTTATTTTTGTCATGTTTATCTATTTTACGGCAATAAAATCCTGCTAGATAGTACCCTGGTAGTGATGTGATGTTAATTTGAGTGTCTGACAGCCAATGTTCAGTGAAACATAGTACTGATATATGCCTTAATGTTGTATCTAACTGTACCTCTAGTAAATTTATGATCTTATGTTTTGGTGTAGAATAGATAGTGTTTTGTTGCTTGTCAAGTCAGGTGCAGAAGTTAGAGAGTGTTATAGGTTCATGGGTTTGTTGGGTTTGGGGGCATGGCATAGGTTATAGGAAGTGATGCGAGAAGCAGGTGTACTGAGTCAGGGTGTGAGTGATGTGGATTGGCAGGACACCACAGAGGCATAGGAAGGTGTGATGGGGTAAGGGATTAGAGATGGAGAGTTAGGGTGAGTAGGAGAAGTGAGAGGAACGGGTGAGAGTGGATAGGAATTGGGATGTCATTTCAAAGAACACTGAGAGGGACAATGAGCTGTGTGAACCAATATTCTTGCTTCTGACTTAAGTATGGCAGTTGTGCTGTCATCTTTTTTCATCTCTTACATTCTGCTCAGTCTTTCAGGTCAGCTTGTGGGACTGTTAATCCTTGTCATGTTAATAGACTAAGCTAGAGGTTATGGCAGAAAGCTGGGTATTACATATATTAACAGTGTCTCTAAACCCTTGATGGAGAGTATTGTTAGGGTAGGGTCTGTATTAACTGATTGAAGGAGATTGAATGAGGAATAGTGTCAAAATCAGAGTTTTCAGGGAATAATTTTTTAGGAGAAAGATTACCACCAATGTTCATGTTCCATTGGTTCTTGCTGTTTGAGGGGAAACTTATGTTGTTCAGATTACCTTCTCCTTTTCTATTAAAATTAATAGTGGGTGTTAATACATTTCGATGTCCTCTCTGAAATGCCTTGCATGATAGATATACCAGAACCCCTAGGCGTTTTTCCCAGAATTTTTGTATTGAATCATTGTGATTTCACATTTCATTCTATTTACGGCTTAAACACTTTTTCTACTTGGTTGCTGCTTTTGAAAAATCTTCATGCTGAAGTCAGCAAGTAGTTTAACATGCAATGTGATTGCTATGTGATAAATAATTTGTACAACACAGAATGACTTGTGAACTGAGCGTGACTTGTGAGGTGTTATTTTATTATTTTCAGTAGGTTGAGCATTGAACCACTCATAATGAAAAATTCTCCTGAATTTGTTGAATGTTTGAGCTATTTATTAGTTGGTAATATGATCAATAATGATGTTATCTTATGCCCAGGGTTAGGATTTTTAGGTGCACACCTTTTTTGTGGGGTAAATTAAAGCTCTTTGGAAAGATACCAAAGTGTGAAATTCTGTCTCTAGGAGAGAAAGGAAGCATTTTTAAACCCCTTTTTTCCCATTTTTGGGACGTTTTTCCCCCTTTTCCCCCAACCATTTCCATAATCCCCTATTTTTCCCTTATACTGTAGCTTTTCAATAATCCTCTAGGGCACATTCTATCATTTTTAAGAGATGAGTTTTCTTTCCATTTATATATGGTTTCAAATCAATATCAAATATTTAAGTAATCTCAGCTTGCAATAAACATGAATGGTAAATGTGGATCTGAAAGCACAATGAAAAGGAATTGAATGTAAAGCAAATCTTTTTTCTCTCATTTGACCGAAATAAATAACTGCATCCGTGGAAATATCAAAATGTATTTCGTTATATCTTTTATCAGTGGAATAATAGTCTGCTGTAAAACAGCACCTTTTTACTTTGTTTTAACACCTTTTCCCTCCCTTTTTCATATGGAATTTACACCTAAAAATACTAACCCTGCTTATGACAGCCGTATTAAAAGTTTTACATTCCTTTTAAAATTTTAGGAATGTTTAATTTTGACCAGAATTATTATACCTGAATAAAAAATTCATTCAAGAAATTAATGGGCTTTGATTTACTTTGTTATTGATAATTGTTGAGTAAAAAGTATTAAAAATTTTGTTAAGTTTCAAAGTATCCTGAATAGTTAATAAGGGGTGTGTGTGATCATGCATGTATAATCAAGGACTGAGTTTGAAGGAATGTTGATTCCTTGTTTGGAAGTGTTTGTATGTTACCTAGTAGTTTCTAGATGTCATACCCTCCACAAAATTTAATTCCTCTTCTTAGTTTTACCTTCTTTCTCAATTCTGAGTGTTCTTCTTTTCATCTCTAGGAGGTCCTTGTCATCCTTGGCTCTTCATTGAAGAAGCTGCTACAAAGGAAGTTGAAAAGGATTTTAACTCTGTGTACAGTCGTTTGGTTTTGTGCAAGACATATAGACTAGATGAAGATGGGAAAGTGCTGACACCAGAGGAGGTTAGTAATGTCTATATAAACTGAGCACACATTTTGACATGAATTGAGCTATAATTCAAGATGATGGTTGAGCCGAGTCATGTTGATGCAGATATCTCAGTATCACCTGGTCCTCTCTTTTTAGTTCTTATTTTAAACGTACAGCACTAATGTGTACTTTAGAAACATTCTTATACATTTTTCAATACATCCCACCTTTAATAGTATGGACTAATAGTTTAGATGGATTAAGTGGAAAGTTTTTTATTTAAATTCATGGGAATAAAAAAATTGTGGTCTCATTTGACATGGAATGTCCCATGTGTACACAATGCATTTGTATGTAGCTTCAATATTTGTTTGCTTTTGTTTGGTCTAAGAGTTAAGTTCTTCCTTTCCTCTTACAAGATCTTTCTTGATGTGTGTCCTCATGTCATTCTTATCTGAGATGATTAAATGATCTTAGCTAACTATTTTTTCTTGGTTATTTGTTAATAATATGCAAGAACAGCTATTATTGGATGGGATATTACTTAATTATTCTTCAATTTTTGTGTGTGTGTTTTTTCCTCTTGTTTTTCCTTTTTCCTGCTTCTTCTTTTCTCTGTGACATTGATATATTTTCCCTTTTCCAACTATTGTGGGGGCAACATCTTAGAATGTGCACCGTGTTCTAGTTATCAAATATTATGAAATGCCTCAGTTTATTTTAAATATGTATGTTGTTTCTTCTTTCCATCAGCTTCTCTATCGGTGTGTGCAAGCGATCAATCTATCCCACGATAATGCTCATGCACAAATGGATGTGAAATTGAGAAGTCTTGTTTGTTTGGGTTTAAATGAACAGGTTCTGCATTTATGGCTTGAAGTATTATGTTCCTGTGTTGAAGTAGTACAAAAATGGTATGACTCTATATCTGCTTGTATTTTATGGAAAGATATTATTTTCTAGGAGCCAAATAGTATATTTCTTTTTAATCACATTTTTTTTCCCTTTTCAACTCTATTCCAGGTATCAGCCTTGGAGTTTTGTGTGTAGTCCTGGTTGGGTTCAAATTAAATGTGAATTAAGAATTCTCTCACAATTTGCATTCAACCTGAATCCTGATTGGGAATTACCTGCCAGAAAAGAACAATCGCAGCCCCTTAAAGATGGTGTACGTGATATGCTTGTTAAACATCATTTGTTTAGTTGGGACCTGTAAAATGTTATATACAAGGAAAGTCTTGGAACATTTCTATAGCATTTTCTCCCTCATTTCCAATGGCAATTTCAGGTGTTCTTTTTCTCTGGCTTCCTTTGAAAGTGACAAAAAGATCCAAATCATCTATATTGCTATTGCATTTAATTAAATTGGATATCTGTAAATTATTTATTGTTTATTCATTAAATATTTATATTTTACATAATGTTTGTGTACACTTCTTGATCCATCCAATAGATGTCCAAGTGAGGCTCACTAAGGATCTCAGGGTCAAAGAAGTAGTTTTATCTTTTTCAAGGATCCAAAGTAGTTTAGAAGATGAACAGAATAAATATGTTGAAGGAATAGCTAGTTGATTGATATGTCTGCAACCAAGGGCAGATCCAAGGAGAGTGTTAAGGAGATTGCTCATTCATTACTTTTTAAATTTTAACAAAAATTAAAGAATTAATGATAATTATTTGTTATTTCATTTAGTTGTGTGTGATAATCCATCTGAATTTATTTTGTTTGTTTTCTATAACCCTGTGTCCTTGAATTGAAAGTCTGGTTCTGACTGACTGACTGTAAAAAGGAGTGCTCGAAAGGAAACAATTTACCCATGGCCAGCCATTGATCAACCCTGTTTATAGTCCCCCACCACCTAACTCCCACTTGGGTTGCCAAGCATGATCACTTTTTAAAACTTTATATTATAACAGTATACAAAGAACAGTGTGTCTTGCAATGACAAACATTAAAGGCGAGGAGGTTCGTGAACACTGAAATAAAAAAGAACGAAAATGAATGAAACATATCTCGGAAAGTGGTTCCTAACTTTTAAGTGTTTTATTGTTTGCACTATGTATCATTGTTGTGTATAAAATGAAACCTCTCTGAACCCTTCTTTGGCTAAACAAATTGGACATTGATTGTTGGCAACATGGGGTGTCTGATCATCCCAAATTATAAATGATTAAATATAATTATTTACCAGTTATATTTTGTTATATTGTCATTTGTTAATATATTTACAACATGAAGAATCTGTTAACATTGTTAACCCAAAATATTGCGAGATTTTATGAAAATTATGATATTGGGGTGGGGGGCCTCCCCCCCACTTTTTGAAGGAAAAATAAAAATTTCATTTTAACCATCTAAAACGGAATTATTTTAAAAAATTACACCATCCTTGTTGTGGTAATCACCAATTGTATTTTCTTTGATTTATTAAATTATTTAAAACACTTGGCGGAAATGTGCAGAAAATGTCATATAAATTAATATTTGTCGATTTTTTGCCCCCCCCCCTCTTGATTCCCAATCGCCGCCACTGGGTGATGTGTCTCATCAAACATAATAGAAAACTTCTGTATGCTTTAAAATAAACTTTTGTCTTTTAGTTTTGACTTGTCCAGCTAGAAGCCGTATCGGTGTGCGGCGCGGTTGTGAAGAGGTTGCGCAGCTGTCGCAACCCTCCCGGAACTGTAGTTCGGGAATGGAGCTTTACTATCTATAAGGGCCGTTTCCTGTGTTACAGAATAAGACTTTGTCCATGCCCTTTTAATGTTACAGGAGTCTTGCAAACCGGTGTTGCGGCGTAGGTCATAAAGGGCGGAATGTGCCCCACACTTTTCATGTAAGAATGATTTTTTAATGAAAACTATTGCTGACTTTTGTTACTTTGTAATAAAAATTGCTAATTATATATTTTTCTAATTTACGGATTGGAAAATATTTCGGGTTTGTGCAGCAACCTTGACAGGAACTGCCAGTGGTTCTGAAAACATAAGCCGCGCTTGCTAGAGTGGTCTGCTAATCCGACGCACGCCTTCCGTGGCCGGCCACCGTATAATATGTAGCGAAGCCCTTTTCGTAGAAAGTGCAACTATCCGAGCCCATTTACAGGCTAACTAGTAGAAAATGCTTATTTGGAACAAATATTTTTTAAGAAAGAAATCGAGTAGGTCGAAAAATTGGTATGTCTTGTTAGTTTTATTCCCTATTCCAAGATTCTTTAGTGTTTAACATGTCATGGAAACATCGTAGAATTATGACAATGTGTGTAAGTAAATTTATATAACATGATATCTTGTGAAAAGATACACAAAAATTACATCCAAGGACGGCGAAATTGCATTTAGTCTCGAGCATACGAAGTTAAGGTCGATTCTGTTAAACTGAAATATATTTACTCTATGAAGAGGATTTTTATTTTGGATAAGTCTTTTTCATTCCATAACCAAATATCATTAACTGTCTCAGAAAAGGAGGAGCGTGAATTTTATCACGACTATTCCGCTATGACCATACACTTTTGCGTTTTATTATTCCATCTGAAACTTCATTTATTGTTCGCACGAAATCGTAATGGAAATTTTACCTTAACTGTTATCACCTGTATTTCTTGTGACTATAGCTAGTGAAGCTATTAGTAATGTGTCGACTTAAACTACCCTTGCTCAAGACTTATGGAGCGTATTTTTAGAAGTGCATATTTGCATGTTTTTTTCCTTTACTGATGCCAAAAACTACTATTTTAAAACCGTCAATATATCATGGGTTTCAAAATGACACGCGGGAATTACAATGAAGAAATGGTCTATGGGCTTTCAATCATAAGGAATGGTATACCCTCCAAATAAAACGTATTCTCTGTCACTTTCATTTCACGGAAACAGTTACTATATTGATTTCAAGAATCAAACCTAACTGTTCTCTAAATGATTTTTCTTTGATTGTATTAAATGTAAATTTACCAGGAATAACCAATAAATATTATAACATGGTCAAACACATAGACAAAGTAATTGTACGAAAGGTTCCATTCATACTTTTCAGGTCTTCTTTACAGAACTAGAACAAAATACATTCACGGCTAATATTTGGATGATTACAGTTTCAAAAATACTAGAATTAACACGTGTCTTGGGAAATCTGAGGACTGAAGATATGGTAATTCTAGATGAGATCTAGTAAGCCGGGTTATTTGTGTGCTATTGTTAAGTAAGTTAAGAGCTGGATAGTTGGGATGCGACTATATCTTCTTTGTTAGTTCTGGCTGACGTCTTATTTTTCTTCAATTGTTGGTACACGTAGATCCTGATGTAATGTAGCATTAGTTACATACTAGGGAGTGCACGTAATAGTTCTTAAAACGTTTGACTGGAAGCACTGCAGGATTGATAGATTTTGAGCAGCTAGCAACACCCAATGCCGTTAGGCGTTGTAATTGTCTTGTAAATGGTGACTTTTGTTTTCTAGAAACAACTTAGAATGGTGTTCAACGAGAAAATACAGCTTTCTTACTTCTAGTTGTGTTTCTCTTTTGACTGAATGTGCGTTGTCCAAGTGAGTCGTCTGTCAAGGTGAATTTTCGGTACCGTACAATTTCGGTTAGTGAAATTCCGATGTTGAATGTAACTTCTCAATGATTGACTATATGTAATGTAGTTATTCTGAAGATTTTTCCGACACGTCGTGACCCCTGGAACCCATAAGCATCTTCTGACGGTCCTTTCCCGTTTTGCTTATGAAGTTGCCGAGCGTCAGATTCCATTGAGTCGATCTAATTTGTGTGGTTGGAGTACGTCATTTACGCTTCGGGTATTAGTGCCTTCAAGGATTTGTCTGCTTTAATTGTCTTTGAAATATACTAATCGTGTCTCGTTGGTCTACATTTTCTCCGCTGTCCCAACGCAGATTTAATCTTATCGCAGTTTTTCTTTAAAGCTAGCTCTCATGTGTTATCAAACAGTTATAGTACAGGGAAAATCATTATCGCTGTATTGATCTTCTTTCCGCACATGATCTCTCTCCATTCTTGAAGAGATTGCTCAGATTTGACTACTCAAGAAGCAAGAGTCTATCTTACATGACTCTTAACCGTCAGTGTATCTCTTACAGAAATACTCTTGGACTCTATCTCTGTTTGTTCCGAGGCAAGGTTTTCGTGATGTTGCTTCTTTCAATTGAGATTCCAGTCTCTTGTGCGCTCTCTTTCTCCTTATTCACAAAGTGGTACTTCAGCTTTCCGATGGTGTCGTTTAATGTGAGATCTCACCCAGCAGATCGTATCTATATTTCTGATTCATCTAATATGTATATGGCATGCTCGGTGAACTCCTTGAATTCAAATAAACTGGGAGAGAAGTTGCCGCTCGTCGCATGTCATTTCGAAGTAGAACCATTCAGCTTCCCTTTGTGCGGTTCACCATCAATATTCGTATTTCTATGGTCTCAGTGGCCCACAGTAGTAAGTAAAGCTTTTTGAACAATTTTCCTTAATTGGGTGGATGTTGACAGTCATATAGCTTATGTTGCCTCTACGAAATTCAGCCTTTTCCACTGGCAGCTATTCGTTTGTGTGTTGTTGTGGAACATGTTTTGCTAGAGTGGAAGATAAGTTGTTGTTTGGTTGGTGAAACTTACTTTGTTGCCCTGTTTTGGGGATCGGAATGTAGACAAATTGTTTTCCAATGTTTTGGAATCTGCTTACATTTCTATATTTTCTGGCATAATGCTTGCAATTATTTTAATCATTAAAGCTGCTGGAATTACATTATACCCGCTTGTCGTGGAACTTGGGATGTTTGTGCAAATCTGCACTCGAGGGTTCTTTGCTCTGGATTTGAGGTTTTAATTTGCAAGGACTTAAACACGTTAGTTAATTTCTTAACTCGTAATTTTCGAGTTAAGAGTTGACCTTTAGTCCTGCCTCGCAGATACTGGGTTCAGGTGCTCATAGGAGCCACTTAATAGCAATAATCTCCTTCAGGGGATGTGTCGCAGGCTAACAAGTGCAGGCGAGATGGACGTGGTGTACTGGGGTTGGGAGTCGAGACGGATAGTGCAGAGAAAGCACCCCTGCGCACACACAAGTTTAGTTCTTTCTAATGCAGGTCTACGTATTCCACTATCCGTTTCTATTTCTTTATCATCATTTACGACTTAGTTATTTTATCTTTTGATATTCTTATGATTGGAATATTGCTGTAATCTTTCAAACTTTACTGAAAAAGCATCTAGTCCTCCCCAACGAATTGTTTCTTCTATATGCATGGAGTGATTAGTAAAATCATGCCTCTCTTCTAAGTAGTCTCTAAATCACTTAGTTTAAACCGACCTTATATACCGTTTTTCATTCATCTGTCCTTAGTCCTTATCTCTTATATTTGCAATGGCCCGTTTGACTGCTGACTAATTTTGCATTTTTTTGTTGTTAACTTATTTTTCTGCTTCCACTATAGTCTCTCGTTCAGAACTTTGGCTTTTCTGTCGAATATATTCAGTCACAATCTTGGTAAAATTTGAATTCAGTATTCTATAATAGTTGAAATCTGCATTTCCGTGAACTTCTTTTGACGTTAACTTGTACTAGACGTTAGCAATGTAGTCTCAGTTTGCTTCATCTTATGTTAACTGATTATAATATGGGTATCGACAATTTTGACAAAATGAGACCCATTGAAAAACGTCCGGTTGTCACATGACAATTTGATTAATGTAACAACTTAACAACGTCTTTCAATACGTCTTATGGCAATTGACGTCACCCGATTTCAATATAGACTGATGATGTCCAGGTCTTGAGCCATCTTTCAGTTGCTGGATCACAGTATTTGCTATTGCATGTGCAGTTCAGCAAATGTTCTTATTATATCTCTGGATGCTATTCCACAGTTTCTACGTAAGTGTTAGAGGAAATATTTGGAGTTTTACCACTAGATTTATATGGAACAAAATTAAAATTAAGGAAGTTATTGAAATGTAAAGGGAAAGCTGATAAATAAAGAAACTATACGACTGGAAGTTAACACAAGCTTCAAGAAAATAACTCGTACATTAATTGATGGTTGGCAAATTCGGTGGGATAAAGTGATTGTAGCACAACAGGTTTATAAATTCGCAAAGAAAACCAAAAGTAAAGAGACGTAGAATGCAGGAGGGACAGTAAAAAGTTGTTTACACGAACACGACATTTACTGGAAATACTATCAGGGCATGGGATTATAGAAGACTAATTGGTAATAAAAGGCAACTTTGGATGAGACTGTGGAACACATGTTGTGGAATTGCAGTTTTTATGACGAGAGAGTATTGTATAGTGAAAACAATAAAACTATGAGAATGTCACATGTACGTTCCGTGCGCCGGCTATATAAAGAGCCGCGTTCAAGCCACATTACCCACACATCAGCAAGCGATACGGCTGACACGTCGCCGCGTTGCCCAGTTCTACGGGCACACACTTCAGGGGAACTCTACCATGCGACACCACTGACACGTCGCCGCGTTGTGTGGCTCTACGGACCAACTCATTCTGCAGTCTATCATCAGAGGGTCACGATGAAACGCAGCCCTCAACATAGTGACATGCCGTCACTATATGCAGCATAGTCGTGCTTACCAGAGCACTAAGCATCAGTGTTACTGAGACCGTATGGCAGCCGATTCGGTCCCCACCAAGGGGGATAGATGTTCCGCACGTGTAGGTGCAGTGCACACTCAACTGTAGCGCCTTCGGGCCATCATTCGCCTTCGGGCAATTTAGCGCCTTCGGGCCATCATTCGCCTTCGGGCAATTTAGCGCCTTCGGGCCATCATTCGCCTTCAGACAATTTAGCGCCTTCGGGCCACCATTCGCCTTCGGGCAAAACAATTCTCACCTATTGTCTGCAGTTTCACTTCAGGGGTCATACGTGATGACACTCTGGGGTTGCGTCGTTGTGTCGTGCGACATGAAGTCGCTTCGCTGCTTATAGTATTCTCAGCTCATCATTGAACATATTTATGTATCTGTGATACGATGAACTTTTTGGAAAATGATTTCTTATATGAAGCCACTCAACTGCTGCGCCATCCCAATACATGGCACAGCACTCGCAGCAACTCACCATTGAACGTATTTGTTCACGAGCATTCTCTAGTTTCAGTTATTTCCTGCATGCTTCAAGGCTGTAACAAGGAAGACTACTCCACGGAAGACCAAGGCAACATGGCTATGGCAGCGGAGGAAGGCTACTAACAAGGAGTTCTTCAAACTACTAAGTATTCATTCTCGTAACAACGAGAACCGCGTTTAGAATCAAGAAGTACTTGTTCTAATGCAACACAAAATCCTGCACAATTCTATGGTTTTCATAACCACTATTAATGCTTAAGCAGGTATTATTGCAAATGAACTTTCGTAAGTGACGGGGGGATTATTCTCAGAAACTCGGGTCTAGCGAGGGTTTTTTTGTAGTGCAGATCAATTACGATCGCACCTCAATTTTGCTGGCATACCATATTGTAATTCTGTATTAACTGAGAAAAGGGTTATTTAAGGGTAATTTACATAAACAGTTGTTTATGCTTTATGTTATTAATTTATTCTGATTTCGTAGAAGCTACTATTCTCGGAGTGTTGGTTGCCCACAACAACCAACTTCAACTTTGCAAATTCAGGAGACAATTTATGTAATTCTGCTTTTGTAATTTAAGGAAATTGTATGTATACTTTGTTTAAATGTAATAAATGTGTATTTATGAATCTGAGACGTGTTATACAAGAATCGCTTCTCATCCTTAATCTCTTTAGCTCGTTGAAACATACGAGTCCCCACATATCCTCTCCTATGTGTGCGACGAATGGCTATTCGTTCGTAACACGTATAGTGAGCAATAATATAGAAGTGTACCATACAGTAGACAGATTGGCGTAACTACTGGGGGGCATACCCATCCCAGAAATTTACATTTAGAACATTTTCAAGAGTCCCGTGAGAAGAGTAAAGACATATCTGATAAGCTCAGTGGCACACTAGAGATTCTCCAATCCTTCTCTTCTACACATTGAAAATTAACATGTTAAAAAAAATCATTACTGCAGAAATGGTTTTGGAGCGTATGTCTGAAAAACACGCAAAACTGAAATTAATATGATGGTTTTGTGCGCTGGTATAAGCTGCGTGTTTGTGGGTGTGTTGCTGCCAACCCCCTTTCAAAGACACTCTCTCTCAAAGACAGTATTTCCCAGAACCCCTCATAGAGTTTCTTAAGCTTTCCGTCAAATGACCGTTGACGTACTCTCTTCCTCCTCTCAGGTATAAAATACTGTACCCAGTCACAAACGAGCGCATTTGCCAAAACATTCTTCTGAATTAAAAGACAGGTCGTTTAGTTTACTGATTTTCTTCTTCGTTTTACACATATGCGTTTAAATATTTGTGTGTATTTTCATTTTTTCTTAAATTATTATTGATATAATTTTTTACTTTTATTATTATTACCAATTTGTTTTGTATTCTTAGCCTGAAGATGCGGACTACGTCAGCGAAAAACTTTCGCTTTAAATAATAAGATAGATTGGTGATACTATACCACAATATTTTCAATTTGATTATTTACCGATCAATATGGTGCCAACTATCCATTACTTTAGAGCATTACAAATAGTCCATTATCTGAAGGACAAACCAAAATATGGTAAAACATGAAAGGCATTCTAAAACACTGGACAGTTTATGGCATTAGGGTTCTTCTACAAAACATAAGAAGGGCCGTATGAGGCTCTAGGTAACTATCTAGTTACATGGACCAGAATAACATCGATATAGGGTGCATATTATTTCGTTAACAGATACGTTTTATTTCCAGAGGAACAGCGAAAACATCATATAAAATTAACCAAGGGCTGTCCGCAAGTATCTGTTCTGGGGCGTACCCTTTGGAACATAATTATGGGCACGTGCCTCAGTGAAATGTGTGACGTGCCATTGCATTTAGTCTTCCTTGTATCAGTAAACGTAAGACATGAACTCGAAACCAAAGGATTCTCAATTACTAATAAACGCGAGCAATGGTGTTCGTTTAAACTAAATTAACACTCTCCTCGTCCAAATCACGAATTTGTCTCCTAAAAGGACATTTACAGAGACCCCCAACCATCAAAATCCACAATAAGTCCATAAAAATAGTTCCATGTTTAAGGGCTCTAACGACTTTGCGGTTGACGAGCCCTAAAGCCCCACAAAAAAAGAAAAAAGTTCCATGTAATTTTCGTTAGCATTGCCAACTATACTGTCAGTATGTGGGAAGATAATCTAAGTAAGACGAAGGTAGAATACTTTCTGAGAACACAAAGAAAAATACTGGTGTCAATGTTCAAAGTATACTCAACTACATTCAGGGAGAAACTTTTGTTAATATTAAATTACATACCAACCGATATCCTTCAATGAACACTAGAATATCACCTCATACTACAAATGTCAGACGAAAAATGGGCTTGAAATTTTGTAGAAAGAAGCTGAAATTTTATATAGGGGTACTTTGGGGCATGTAGAATATTGAAACCCCATTATTCATGATAGGGGATGACCGCAAAGGGGTGTAACCTACTCGAAAAATTGAAAATTTTGTATTTCCTCCCAGAATCATGAATCTCATCACTTAACTAATCTGAAATACTTTATGGTCCCATTAAACGACAGACAATTCATTTTATGGTCAACCACCCCATAAATAGGGGTGAAATTCACCCTTCAAAATTAAAATGTGCGTTTTTTCGAGTTTACCCGTCTGTTGTAGCAATGACTGAAAATATTGATGAAGGTATAATCATCATATTGATGAAGGGATCAACCCTTTTCATAAGAAATGTGTGAAATATTAAGTACAATAGATAGATGAAAAATAACGACGGGAAAATGTTCTCCATCCATTCTAGTAAATTTTCCATTGAATATTTTCAGGGTAGGATGGCGAGACGGGGTGAAATTCGCCACAAAAATCGTATATGTTCAATTCTATTGTGAAAATCGTTAGTTAACTAATATAAAATACTTTCATATCATTAAGAATTGACTTACGATTGATGTGAAGTTCGACCACCCCTCACATAGGGGTGGTTTCACCCTTAAACATTGAAAAAAATCGTGTTTACTTGCGTCTGTTGATTGCAGAAAATTCCTAGTTGAATTTTGTTGGAGTAAGGTAGCGAGAATGTTTGTGAAGGGGTGAAATTCACCCCAAATTCGTCCGGAGTAAGTCCGCATGTTTTCGTGACTATAATACTGCTCAAAGTTTTAATTTTTGTCTGTTTCATAGTATGGGTATTCCTGGAAAAACTGAAGCAGTATTGGAATCCACGCAATTCAAAGTGTTGTAGGACGCTACAAAGTGCGAATGATGAAAAAAATCGAAGTTAGGTACTAGTTAGTGTAAGTCGAACATAAAAGTTCTTGGACGATTAAATTGACAAGTAACTGTAATTTAGATTAATTAGAATAGAATAAAATAGTTTAGGATCTAAGATAGTATAAATCTAAGTAAAGGGAGTACATGATGCCTCCGCTTGGTAAATATGTATGGAAACTAATTATAATTTTTCCAGCAACCTGCATGGACAGGTGCTTCGGAGAGATTTCTTAGTGTATCTGGAATATCCACACTCCTGGTAGTATATTTAGTGACTTGGGGGGCCTATTTGGAGCACATAGGTGTTGGGGAAACCGCCATCAGGTAAGGTGGGAATCCTCATGGTAACATGCCCGCAAGGATATTTCCCTTCTCCAATCTATAATTTATTTAAAAAAAGTAAATCTAAACTCCTTAGATTCAAAACTTTGTTATAATCTCTTGAAAAGAAAAAGAAGACAATAGGACCAAAAAAGCCAATTTTTCTAAATATTAATTGATCAGAATCTATAAAACGAGCCACATATATCAATTATTACATGTACTTTTATCCAGAATTGTTTCACTTAGCCTGGATTACTTTGGAATAATAAACCCAAAATTCTATTCTATTAACACGAAACGTATAAAACCACTGACAACAATAGTTTGGTAGGCAGAGGGTATTATAGATAACAAATTGAACCTAAAAAGGGGGTGCATACAGGAATCTTGTATTGTTTGCGGAAAATCTTACGATGTACGAGATAGGGTGGTAGTAGCTGATAATACTTGTTGATGGGCAACATTACAAGTAATAAATAATTAATTAATTACATTTTATTATAAATCTGTAGAAAAATTATTAAAGAAAAGATTTGGTATTGAGAAAAAGCTCGTAATTTTGCCCTCGAGCGGGTCGCACGCAAGGCTGAGAAAAGAGGCTGCTTTTGGGACAAAGGGAATGTGAAGTGAGGAGGCGGGGCGCGTGCTCGGGCTCCGCTTGAATAAGTCGTAAAATATCTAAGCGGTGTCCTGACTTGATGAGTAATTATTTTTGCGGGGGCTGGAGCTGAAGAAAGAAAAAAAATAGTAGACGTGAAAAATAATTTACTAGATACGTTGTCAAAATGTAAATGGAAGGGACAGATGGGATGTTGCGTTTTAGAAATCTGGGAGGTAGGTTTGTAGTAGTCTTGATGACAGATAAAGTGAATATGAAAAGAATTCTTGGAGTAGGGTGCGGACACTAGGTCATCTGCTGGGGGATCCTTGAGCCAGAAGGATGTGCAATTAGCGAGCCACTGAGCGATATGGTTTGAAAGGCTGAATCACTTAGGATATGAACACTATCAAAATAAAGTGAAGATAGAAGACGGTAAAGAGTATTCAAAATTAAGTACAGTGGGGAGCGACCGCGCAAAATAAGTTTTGGGATTCGAAGTCGAAAGAGGTGCTAGTTAAATTTTACAGACATGTTAAAAATAAAGTGGTATTTTCGAAGCGCCGGGGCTGAGGTCTCATTGTCAAAATTAAATATGGCATTAATGAAAGAAGAGGGTTATTGAGGGATGGAAAATTTCTAGGGTTTGGAGAGAAATAGCGTCTGTTTTAACAAACATCACTATTGGCGAAAATTGAAATACGTCACGGCGAAGGAAGTCAATCAGAAGCAAGACACGTGAAAAGAAATGTGATAAACCATTGGTCAAAGAAACTCATGTTTGCCATACGAGGCGGAGTCGTTTTCTCAAAATTTGGGCCACAAAGTGGGAACATTATTATTTAAACAAGGAGCTGCAACTCTCCCGACAGATCAAGAGAGATGAATTCACATTCGATTATGAGATTAGATCAGATTACATCAGATGACATAGATCAGACAATGTCCGTTCTGAGTGTCTTTGAGACTTAGCATTATTTGACTTGTCTTTTTATTCATCATATCTGATTGATTACTTCATTCAGAGTGCGGATGGATGACACTAGACAAGTTCCCGGTAATCATTCCATTTGAACTTATTTGCTAATAAGTTGTATCAGTTCATCATTTATTAGTTTTCGTCAGTCGGCGTGCAACGAACTACTTCGATGCGAGTTCGTTGCAATTTCTTCGCAATTTTTAATTTGTTTGGCGCGAGTGACGTTGAAAGTTTTTATTATGTAAATGATGAACATTTTTTCGAGCGGTCAATGGCAATGAACAGTATTCCAGCTGTTGTCTTCAAGTTGTGCTAGCTGATGGCGTTAATGACATCTCGCATTCCACGCGGAGGACTGCCTAGTTTCTGTAGCAGTGAGTGTTCGAACGGCGGTCATTGGAGGTCGTTGTGAACGAATCTTGGTAGCGGAAGCCTTCTACGCATCAATGTACGAGCGTAAACCACAACGTTTTATAGCTGGAGGTCAAGCTTGCAGACTATAAGGTAATTGCATGAATTGCTGCATGCAGCACACGCTTAGTATTATCAAGTGCCAGCAAATAATGACAAAGTGCGCGTGACGACGCCAAAGTCTCGTGTGGCGTTAATTAATGGTTATTAATAATGGTGTCAATGATAAAGAGCCAATGCAAATGGGTTTTATATTTAAAAATGTCTAGATTTATATAATGATCATTAACTTGAACATTCCGTAAACCAGCTTTTATTTGTTTGTAGTGATCAAAGGGAGCAAATATGTTATATATTATTGTTTATTATTATGACTGTGCATTTTGGGGGATACTTTGTCAAGCCGTTCAGCGTAAGCCGGCAGAGTGGGCTAGATAAGTACTATTTGTCATTTTAAAGACTTCAAAATTTATGTTATAATTATCGCTCCAACGTGGGGCATAGCAACCTCTCTCTGAATTTTAGAATATTAGAATATATATAGAATTATAGCCTTGAGGAAGTCTGACTAAAATTTTGGCAGTCCGACGAATATTTTAATGAGGAAAACACTCGCTTTATAAATATTTATATTTTGGTCATCACTCATTGCTTCTTAGACTGTGTGCTATCCCAGGATATATTGGTCTCCACACTATTCGAGTGTTCTTCTGGAAGGAAAGGTGGGAGCGTGACAAGTGTATTTAAAGGGAATTGAAAAAAAGAATTTTACAAGAAGCTTTTCAAATCGAAACACAAACAGAACAATTAAAAATTTCAATGAGTTTGTACTTAAATCATTTATCTACATCTTAATGAAATAATAACAAATTTGTTTATTAATATAAAGTTAATATGGTGAAAATTGCGATGGACCGGGACTAGTGCAGGAGGTCCCGGGTTCGAGTCCCGGTCCGTCGCAACTTTTACCTGGATGTTGATATTGCAAACACTGCTCCACGATTAGGTACTTATAAGTTGAGAGGCACGCGAAAACCGGGCTTAAGAGCTACGAGCATTGCAGCCTCCTGTGGTCACTTATCCCCTGGGGGGATGTGACTCAATTTCACCGGATCAGGCCAGATGGAGGTTGGGTATGGACTTGGGAGTCGAGGTAAGTAGTGCAGTGGATAGCACACCTGCTGCCAGAGCAGGAATTCCCGGTTCCGAGTACCGGTCCGTCGCAATTTTCATCTGACTTGTTGCATTCGTTGAGCAATTGGAAATTCGGCAACGACGCATTACTACAAATCTGGCAATGTGGCTAGCAAGTTGTAAAGACACCCTGCGGCCAGGAATGAGGGCCCGAGGCCAGAGGAAGTAGGTTAGTAAGTCATGACGTTGGAAGAGAAACCATATATAAACGGGTAGTAGTAGAAGACAGGAGAGGACAGCAGAGAACCGTAGAAGAGAGTAAAGGACCTTAGCCGAGGAACCAGCATTGTGTGGGAGTTACTTGCTGAGTGATTCAATCATAAATCAGCTGAGAATGTCTGTATGAGAGGTGAAATAAACGATATCTTAATGAAAGCTCTCACGATGCTGAGAAAATCTAAATATGCTATTGAGCAATGTCGCATAACGCGTCATCGCGCCAACTTTGTTGGCGTCTAAGCAGATAACAAGCTTTCGCACTTCATTTCCGTATCATCTGATATATTCGAACGTCTTCGCATTACTTTTATTTTTGTTCAACGTGTTGGAAAAATCGAAACATACAGTGCTAAGAAAATCGAAATTAAGCAACGTTTTTAGAAATTAATTAGTCGTCATGTGTACCTTTGATTGAAACCTGCAAGGACAACCAACTCTATCATGTACTAATATCAAACTAATTATAATTAAAAAAGTGTATTTTAACACTCTGACCGAAAATCAATAAGTTAAACTGTTTAGAGTGGGATATAATATTGAGAGTGTTGAAATATTTCTAAACGAATATAACGAATGACTGATAGTAAATTTGTCATTGCGATCTCTCTCCATAATTATGTTTGTCTTCTCGATAAATGCATTCTAAAGTGGTGTAATTTCATGTTATAGAACATGAAATCCTACTGAATTAAATTACGAAAGCTTCGTCATCGGTGAGCAACAAAATCCTGTCAAAAATTTCTGAAATTTAAATAAAAGTCATATGTTTTTTAGTTGTGTTGGCTCAGATCAAAACTACACTTTCTTGAGTTTTAAAATAGGGTTTTATAAGTGTAACATCAGGACCAGTTCAGTCTATCGATTTGTGAATTTTTTTTTACGTATTTCACTAACCGGATGCCGCTAAGAAGATCATTATTGAGTCTAGCCGGACGCCGCTAAGACGGAAGTGCGACGGGCTTAAGACCCAAAGCTAAGCCTTTCCCTGTAAGGTGCAATTGTCTGACCCGTTTCCAGCAATACGGAAAACAAAGGGAGTGCCCGGCGAAGAATGCGGCCGGAGAATGTGACTCACGCGCACCTCACCTTTAATATTTCATTATTTCTGGAGGGAAAGGGTTTGACCAAGACGAGGCCCTTTACAGAATGTCGGTGGGTCTCAGAAAGAATGACTGCTACTATGTTTGAACGGAGTTCTTTTACCGGATACTGAGACAATGACCATCCCGGGAAGGACGCCTCCGAGCACCTGACTGGTGTCGTCGGCAGCTCGTTCTACTGGTGAAGATACGGCGTTCTCAGAACGGCCGAGGGGTGAACAAGGGGTTGGAGTGCTCATTGTGGCAGCGAAAGCGGGGTCACGTGACCTCCGCTTCCGTATATATTGGGAGGATTGAGAAACCTCGAGGACTTGGCTGTGTGATCTGAGTCCGCAAGTTACTTAGGATGTGACCTGACTATTAAACGGTCGTCAAGACCAGTAAGAGACTACAGTGGTACTCTAGACGCACTTACTGCTAGTTGTGAATGACGTAACAGTTTGTTTATTCGAAAGCACTTATAATTTTGGAGATTCAGATGACTTAGAGAGGTTTTCCGAATTTGTTGAACTCAATTTATTTATGTGTAATTAATGCTTTATGATAGCATTAACTGTGTAGTGACAGATTTATGTTTGTATTGATGATTTTGAGAGTTTATGCAAGTTTGTAAATACTGAGATTTCTATTTAATTGTATTAAATCATTAACCATCGTTATTACACGTGTGTTTAATTGTCCGGGAAACCGAGCATGTGGCAGCGGACTATCTACCATAAGGGTTGTGGTATTTATATGGAGAACGGCAGTCGTCTTATCTATACTGCTCTTGTCCACTGGGGAATCCCGCTTCTTCCCAAAAGAACCCACACTGCATCTGGGCTTGTGGTGAGTGGTTACAATAAGTTAAATGCATCTAAGTATTGTGTTTGAGTTAATACACCTCATGGATATATGTATGATCAGTGCTTTCCAATTTGTGAGAATGTTTTGATATCCGTTTTTTCATTCTTGTTGGTTCGTAATCTAATATTTCTCGTAGATATCTTACTATTAAGCAATAATTGCAAATAATATAAAATCTTCGTAAACCACTTGGACATACAACAAACAACTCATCTTAATTGATGACAATATGCTTTTATTTCTTTATACCATGGGCACCTTTGTGGCCTACAAGGTGACAATTTGACTTGACTTTACTAAAGAGCATTCTCGAGATATAGGCTTAAATCTAAATATTTCGTAAACTTACTACTCGACTAGCAAATTTATGTAATTGAAGTCTTACAATGTAATCCATATGGTATCGTGGAACAATAGCGATTTTTCTGCATTATTCATCATTTAGTTACACAGTACTATAATTTCCAATATATTCCATTCCATATCATGTCGTAGTGAGACCACATAATTGCGAATTTATTGAATTTTAAGGAGAAATTCAGTTTGTTGTCTTCATAAGTACTACTTGCTATAAGTATTTTGAAATGTTTTTAACTAAAAACTAAAAAATATTTCACTAGTATTGATAAAATTCAACAATTGTCTCCGCGGGTTTTATTAGGAATCTCTTCGTTGTTTCTGTTCTACCATTAGACCACAAATATAAATGCCTCTGTAGTTCTATGTTATATTTGCTAAACAAAAGTGACGTGTCATTCGCGTCTCCGTGGTCTGTCCGGGATGAACACTTCTGCGATCTTAATTTCTATTTTAAAAGGCAGCAAGAAGTAGAACTCCATTTAAATACTCCGGATAAGTCACATGAATATTCCAATGAAAATCCTTATTTGTATAATTTCATATTTTGGTTCAACGCTGTCTGAAAATACGAAATTCTCTATTGTATTGATGGTAAAAAATTATGTTAGTTAGAGGAGATTTCTAGATTTAAAAGATCTTAAAATATGACACTTGATCTGGAATGCTGAGACCTACTAGTTACAATAACTTCATATTTAATTTTTTATGTATCTTGTCAACTGCCTCGTTGCTATTTTAATTTATTTTAAATAGTATACTTAATGTCTAATTAATACTTTTATCTTCACAAATATAAACATCCATGTTGGTTCGTAAAAATTTATATACTTCTGAGAATGCATCTAAATTAACAAGTTCGTCCCCTGCTATTGAAATCAATGAATAATACTGAATATCAATGCTAACATTGTAAATGGAAAAGAGTTTTTATTATTAATATTATTATTGTTAATATAAGTGTATCAAATGAATTCTGTTATTGTGAAGAATAAAAGTGGTACTCTTTTGACATTAATGTGAATGAATTATAATTAATTTTCCTGAATTTATATAAGTGTAAAGGAAGGNGGAGGGCGGGAGGGAGGGAAGGAGGAGGGAAAGATGGAAAGAAGGAAAACAGAAAATTATATCTGAGAGAATGAGAGATACTAAATTAATACCAATATTAATTTTTATTCTTTACTATATACTGGAATATTTTTCTTGTATTGGTGAAATAACAACTTTACCATAATCGAAATGTGATTTTTTATTGTCTGATTATCTTATTCTATGTGAATACAACTCAATTTCATTTGAATATCTTAATAAAAGTGATTTGTGTTTTTGTTAGATTTATTGAATTCTAAAATTTTTTTTTGTAATATTTTTGTATATCTGAGGGTGTTGTTTTATATGTTGCACGATTACAGCCAAAGCGTTATATCTGTGATCAATAAATTTCTAGTAGATGTAATTTATTTATTCTTTAAGTGGTTTAACATTTTTAATATCTCTAGAATTAACCTTAAGTGTTATTCATTCATATTTTATAGAATTGTTTTCTATAATTCTTGAATTCTGATTGACATGTAAGAAAATAATAAAAGAAATGCAAATTATGCGAAATTACGATAGACATCACTTTATGCCAATAAGCTTTAGGTTCTTTACGCCACTGTATAAAGTTCAGAAATTATAGGAATATTTAAAAGTAATTCCTGATTCGAATTTTACAAAATCCATATGATATCTTGCGATGATATCCAAATTCTGTGATAAAAACAATACTTTTTGGCAGTAAGACGCAAATTTTTTTTTACAGAAACTCTAATATCTTTTATATTTTCTGGGAAGGCGTTGTGAGACAACGAATCTTGAGATGTCGTTTAAATTTAGAGAACAATAAACTTTATTGAAGTTAAGAATATACAGTATATTTTTGTTATGGAATTGCAAAATGTGTATAATAAAAATTTACAAAGTATTTCTTTAATAGCGACGTAATAAAACATTTTCACTCGTTACGATTTAATGGGGGTATGTTCGCCAGTATTAGTCTTCTATTGGTCCGCCAAATATGGAAGCAGTTTCAAGTTTGCCTATGATTGGTGGAACGAATGTGAGGAGCTTTTCCCCCGTCGCGGAGACGTGGCGTTGCAAACCTAATGGCTCCAAATCTCCAAGCGCGCGGAACGTAGTATATTTTCCTGAGTTTTTTTATATTTCTAGGAGTATACATATGTACATACGATCGTGTGTTTACACGTATATATAATACGAAAAATACCGATAGGATTAATTTCTTTTCATTTCAGAGGGTGGAATTGAGTCCCCTTTGGTACGCGCCTGGTTAGGGTAGATTATATTCTAATTTTAGTTACATTCAAGCACTTTTTAAATATTCAGACAAATATGGTGAGGAGAGAGAAATTGTAGTTGTGGAAGTTGGAAGTAGGAAGTTTGGTTAATAACATAACCTAAATGAAAAATGTATTATAAGAGAAGGAGTAAAAGGATATTATTATCGAATGGATAGTATTGTCAAATCCTCGGAAGAAAAAATAGAAGTGAAAAATTGAAGGAAAAGTTTATGTACCGAGAAGGAATAATTATTACAGCGAAAGAGAGACATAAAACTATACAAGATGTGGTTGGAAATAAGAAAATTGCTCGAATATTTTTACAAAAATATCAAATTATTAACTACCTATTGCCATATGCCATATATATTATGCTAACTATTGCCATATGTATGAAAAAATACGAATGAATGTCTATAAACAAAGTACAGATGATTTACAACTAACTCTTACGAAAAGGATTGGAATATACTAATAATAAAAGACTGGAAGGAAAGGTGAAACCTGTTGGAACAAAGGGCTCAGTAAACTTAAGGAAAAGAAAAACAAGACATTATGGATTCTGCAAAAGAGAAAATGGGGAGAAGATGTAAATAATGAAATCAGGACATATAAACACGCAAGAAGGGAATTTAAAATTTGTTTTGAAAAGAATTTGAAAAGGAGTTTTGGTGTCAAAAAGAAGAAACTGGGAAGTATTCTTGGAAACGGCGTTGCAACAATTTTGTTGGGAGATTTCACACATTTCACGAAATTATAAATTGGAGGAAAACTTCGGTTACCACACTTTAGGGAAGCGGAAACTAAAAATTGGGAGGGAGCAAGAAGAAAATTTCTCAATGAACTGTTAACAGGAGAAGAGAAAAGTGAGAAATCGATCCGGTGTTCGCTAAATGAAGAGGTAAAGGAATAGAATGTGAGTATGAATGATCTGCAAAATATAACAAAATAAAAATTATGAAAAATTTTCAGGTTTCGAAAAAATAACCCACGAAATATCGAAATGCATTTATACAAAACTATGAAGAACACTTGCTAGACACGTATAACATGTCTATAAGTTTAGGTTATTTTCTGAGGATTTGGAAAGTAGGGGAAATTAAACTTTTCCTGAAAGATGAAATCAGTGAGAAGTAAAATCTTATAGGCCTATCACATTATTGCCAGCATTAGGGAAGAGTCTCGATAAATAAATAACTGAAAAATTTAACCAACATTTGGAAGAAAATAATACATTCAGTAGACAATTCGGTTTGCGAAGAGGGAAAAGTACAGAAGGCGCTATTGGTAAATTAAATTATATAATAGAAAATAGAGAGTAAGTATACTGTGTGTATTTTCATGGATATCGAAGGTGCTTTTGACCACGCTTCATGGGAATTTATGCTAAGGAAGTTGAGAGGAATAAGCATAAATGATTATTCAGTTCAGTAAGATCATATTTTGAAGAAAGATATGTTTTGTATTGTTGGAGGATAAAATGTAACAAAAGATTGTGTAATAGGCTGTACCCAAGGATCCAGCTCGGTGTCAACTTGGAATGTTCCGATAATTTTTCTGTTAGATGAAATTTAAAGAAAGAAAGAAAGGAAGAAAGAAAGAAAGTAGAAACAATTGCCGATAACTGCATATTGATAGAAAGAGATAGTAGAAGAGGTATAGAGAATGAAGAAACTACGATACTGAATAGGTGTTTAGATTTTTGCAAAAATATACGATTAACTATACCTATTTTAAAAGCATACGTGCAAATAATGAGGAAGAAGAAATTTAGTAATAAAATTATTGGGTAATTTACATAAAATACTTAAAGGAGTGACATATCTACGGACGATATTTGATGAAAAATCACTCTATATGAACCATATTTATTGTATTACAAATAAGGTAAGAAAGTCATATAGTAGTTTAAGGAGGGTTAGATTTACAAATTACATAAAAATACCTTTTACAGTTCTACAAAGGGATTATTTTCAGTTATTGTGTCACAGGACCGCTAATAGAAAGGAAACAAAGTACGTCTTTAATTATTGAGATTCAGTGGGTTCAATGCGAGTGTTTCAACTGACGCATTGGAGATGATAATGGAGATTTCACCAGTGAACGTGTTCATAACACAAATGAAATACAGGATAATTTTGAAAAGAGAAAAAATAATGCTAAACAACCGAATTCTTTAGAAAATGAAAGAAAGTCTCGAAAAGAAGCAGTTATTGCACGCTTGGTAAATGTGCTATACAAAAAGTACAAAAGGGAGGAAAACCTATAAATATATTTTGGGGTGTTAAATTTAAAGAAAACGGGAAAATGTGGTTTTATTCAAATTTCAAGGTTTTGGAACTTTAAACTGGTCATGGAATTTTCAATACATATTTGAAGACGATACAAAAAGTCGATAGTAGTGATTGTTTAAGTGGAAAGGATGAACAAACATATGAGCACATATCAAGAAATTGTAAGTTACACGGAGAAGAAAGGAAAATCTATATTAATGACCTAGTTTGAATGTAATGAAATTAGGAGGAATATTAATACGGAATGAAACGCTTCTCAACGTATTTTTTGACTATACATTAAAATTATGTGTGTTAATAGATACTCGTACATATAAAATGGTAATATGTATATTCAGAACTTTCATAAGAGGAAAGGAATTCGGAAAAAGGAAAAAACAATAGCAAAAACAAACTATTCAATGACGTGGTTAAAAACATTGTTTGTTCGATGAATGTTACTTTTGTGTGAGTGCGTGAGTTTTAATAAATAAATAAATAATAAGAATTAAATTTTTATCATGTAAGAAGTCAATTTATTGAATAAATTTTCATCGCGCTTTTCTTTTAAGGGGTAGTTTCTCATTTCAAATTTCCGTAAAATGTTTTGAAGAAAGTTTATTTTGAAAAAATGTAAATAAATAAATAAATTTATTGTCAATTGTTTGTAAATAAATAAATTTATTTACAAACTGCGTATGACCACGTGGAGGGAAAAAAAACTAATTTACTCTCCGGAAGCAAGCAAGGGACCATCCCATCAATTCCGATCAAGGGCCCTAAGGCAGAGGCGGATTCAAAAAATTCAGCAAAAATTCCTAGATAAGATAAAAAGTTAGCTGCGAGTTATAATACTAATAGAATGTCAATATGTTTGTAATTTTAAGCAAAAAATTACATGTAAGTTATTATCGAACTATAGATTATTCTGAGTATAGTGCTTAAAAATTGAAATAACACTAAATTCACGATTTATTGTTACAATAGACCCGCCCCTAGACAAAGCCTAGAGAACCTGTATGATAAATCCGCCTCTACCCGAAGGAAAACCGGAGAAAAACCCGGGCCAGGATGGGGCTACAGAATTTATGTACACAAACGTGCCAATGTTGAGTACACATAAAACTAAATTAATATGAGCCATAAGACAACACAATCATGCAAGAAAATAGTTTTTGAAATTGTTATAAGTTGTTTAAAAAGTACTACAGCAATGGCGTGATAAAGCACAAGACGAATTTAACTTTTGTTAAAATCAATAAATTCTTTTACAGTGTAGAAGCACTGGTGCAGGAGGTAGTTTTTAACCGCGGATTTGAAGATATTCAATTTCATAATATCTTTTATATTCTTGGGCAGGGAATTATATAGAACGATTCCCGAATGGTATGGTCCCTTTTGGCAAAGAGTGGTTGACACTCTAGGGCGATGAATATTACTACTATTGCGTGTATAGTGTTCGTGAACGAGACTGTTTCGTATAAAGCAAGGGTGGCACTTCAGTAATTCGGACTTAACAAACACGACTGTTTCATAAATATAAATGCAGGGAAGTGTTAATATATTTAATTCCTTGAATAAAGGTTTACAAGAGTTTCGGGGGTGAGATTTACAAATTATCCGAACTATCCTCTTCTGAATTCTGAAAGTTTGAATACTCTGACCGGAATTACCCCAGAAGGTAATGCCGTAACGTAAATGGGAGTAAACGTTTGCAAAATATACGCAACGGGAAATACGTGGACTAACTGCGTTAACTAAGATTCGGAATGCGTAACACAATTTGCTTAATTGGGAATTAAGATTGTCAATGTGACAATTCCATTTGAGGTTGTCTTGAATATGGAGACCTAAGAATTTTGTATTTGTAACAGTTTTTAATTGTGTTCCGTTTAAAGAAAGAGAAACCTGGGGTAAAGATTTTGTGATACTATTGTGAAATGACATAGACACTGTTTTGTCAGTGTTTACAATGAGACGATTTGCATGGAACCAAGTCGAAAGGTTAGACAAAACTTTTTGAGCATTGGCGTGTTTACATAGTAAATTAGTGTCATCAGCAAAAAGAACCATTTTGCAATCTGATGTGGATGATGACATGTCGTTCACATACAATAAAAAGAGTATAGGGCCGAGAATTGATCCTTGGGGTACTCCCCAAGGTACTCCCCAAATTTTACTCCCCAAATGGGAAAAAAAATACTCCCCATTTGGGGTACTCCCCAAATGTATAACCCATTTCCTTGTTTAGCATAGCCAGTCTTCCTTTTTGGTATAGCGTCCTAATATTCCACTGTCGAAATCGCATTCGTAATCGTGAGCATTGTTTCGTTAACAGGTTAAAAGACCGGCTTGAATTTCTTGTGGACTTATTGAAAACTGTTAAGATTCGGAGTACGCAGGGAGTTAACCTACCGTACCCTATCCTGATGGTGGGGCCGCCACCTATGGGTCTCAGGCTACCACTTACTTTATTACTACATATGGAATTTCCTCCACAGCAGATATTAAGGTTATCTCGCCTATACGCGGTCATCAGAGCCTCGCTAGTGTTAGCAGGGTTCACCATGTGAAGGTAAGGTTGATATTTGGAGGGGAGAGGTTATATTATCCAACTAATGGCGTCACTTCACTCCCTCTTGGATCCCATGCGAAATCATACCGACTGATCATATTGCTGCTGACAATAGGAAAAATCCTAGATATGATTATAACAAACCGGATACAGAAAACAGTACAAAACAAATTTAACAAAAAACAATATGGGTTCACAAGAGGTAAAGCAATCACACAACTAATTGCGACAGTAAAACAGAGAAAAAAGAAATATGTGATTGCAGTAATGGTCGATTTTAAAGGAGCGTTCGATTATGTACAATGGGATATTGACTTAAAGGAATTACACAAACACAGCGTGGAACAAATATTATTGAGAAATATACGTTTCTATTTACAGGATCGCCATGTGTTGTTATAGATGGGACAAGAAAAGATCATACACAAAATAACACAAGGGTGCCTACAAGGGAGGAACTCTGGACAACTACTGTGAATAGCACTATTAAATACCATATTGGAAAGAATAGAAAAGACAGAAATGAGGGGATTGCTTACGTAGACGACGTAGCCTTGTTGATAGAGGGCAATAGCAGAAAGGAAATTCAGTAGAAATGTGCAACAAAATTAGTGTTATTCGGAAAAGAATGTAGCAAGGTGTGGCTAACAATATCACAATTAAGGGTTCTAATGACCTTGACGTTGACGATCCCTAAAGCCCCAAGAAAAAAATCACAATCGAAGACAGAAGGGATAGTATTCGGACAGAAACTAGGACGAAAACAACGAAATCCAATAATATACTTCCCTCCATGACGGGTGAAAATAAAGAACACGGTTAAATATTTGGGTGTACAAACAGATGAAAGGCTGACATTCACAGCCCATATTGAGTACATAATAAAGAAGATAAAAATAATTCTTTACAATTTAATGAGAATAGGTGTCAACAAGGACACAATAGGGAAAAGACAACACTTACAAATATACTGAGTAGTCGTAGTGCCAATAATAACATATTGTAGCTCAGTATGGCATGACAGAGGAAAATTAAGATACATAGAAGGACGATTGAACCACATACAGAGATTTAACTTACTCTTATGGAGTGGACTATTCAGAAATGTTGCGACAGCAGCACTACAGGTACTCATGGGAGTGCTACCAATAGATCTAGAGATAGACTTCTATTACAATATAATATTAGACGAGAAGAAAAGATAAAAATGGGAGAAAAAGAACTAACGGGAACAACAAAAGGATGGAAAAGAATAATCAGTCAAGAATTGGTAGGATGTTGGAATATAAGTGGAGTAAAGTAAAGGAAGGGAGAAGTACATACGTATTCATAAAGAACGTGAATTACAGCTATAAGAACAGGAAGTGGTTCAACCCGTCAAGACAACTATTAAATATCGTACCTGGACATGATGACTTTAATTATTATTGTAAGAAGAGAAATATGAGGAAAAGGGCGACATGTGAATGTACCCAAAATGACGAAACTGTCACAAACATATTTTTTGAATATACACTCACAGGACAAGATCGAGGAATATGACTGAATCAACTCAAGCGACAAGGAGTATGAGGAGAAGATGACATGACATAATTCATCAGTACAAAAGAACGATACATTGATTTTGAGGAATATATAACATTAATCTTGACAATAAGGAAACCAACAAAGGATAGTAGATAAGTTCAACACCTCGTTGTGGGGACAGAAACGCGGCAAATAAAGCTGGTGGCAAAGATGATTCATTTCAGTATATTTTAAAGAAATTGAAACAAAAATATTCGCGGGTCCATGGGGACGCGGAAATAAGACGCTTCATAATAGAACCCTTGAACAGCGAAACACGTTTCGACGAGTTCAGAAACGATCTGGCTTCTGTCGTATACACCAAAAAGAAAGTGGAAGCGGGGACTACCCGCGCCCGTACTCGTGCACGCGCCCTGCCACTGCGTAAGATCTGTCGTCATCTGGCGAATGTAAAATTTTATAAAGTTTGTTACGATGACGTAGGAAGGAATGGCTGCATGGCCGATTGAAAGGTATTTTATGTAAAAAAGTGACCTCAATTTTCGGAAATTAACCAGAGTACCATCGACGGAGAAACACTACATCACGAGGCGATGCATCACATTATTAAAGGACGATCAATGATAGACTGATTGAGGCGACGACGTCATAAAATTATAATCAATCGTAGGAGATCACGTGAGAGACACTTCTACGGAATATTGGATAAAAAGAGTGTGTGACGTATGAGATGGTCGGAGCTAAACTGACTACTTGGTAGGAGAAGAAGGGATGATAATATTTAAACGAATACTCAAAAGCTTAAGACATCATTACGAGACAGATCATTACGAGATTATTACAAGATTTATTACGAGTTCATTCTTATGATACTTCATTAGAGATGGAGAGAGGCCGAAGATCGCGAGATGTTCGATCAGTTTTCATCTATTTTGCTTTGATTGTTAAAGTTGATACCCGACTACTTCAACGCTGACTCTTGATGACACTTATCAGCACGTACAAAGTATTTAAATTCATCGCAAAGTGCTACTTCAAAATGCTCGGGTTATCGATGAAGTTATCGAGTTAACCGATCCGTGAACGATACCGATGAATGTGAGGGGAGCCGTGCTGAATCTACGAGGCCACATCACGAGACGATGACTGGAGGGCACCTGACTGGATATTTGGTGTAATCGAAACACCAATCAAGCGACTCCGTACATGTCCCATCTTCGTAGCTCCGCCTCCGCGACTTCTTCCTTTGATGACGACTGGCGCTGATTCACAATCACTAGAGGTAATCATTTTTGAAGAACCAATGACAGCTCTCCATTTTAAAACTAATGTATGATTGGATGATTAACCTGCGTTAAAGTATATTGCAAAGATAATTGGCAACTAATATAAGCTATTTAATTGGTTGTTGTGTGCTCCGATCTGATTGGTCGGTCTTCAATATTTACGAACAGTTATAATATCCAATGAGCCTTCAACTTGAATCAGTGTTTGAATGGACCAGATCCGTTATTAATTATGTAACTTCAGTGGTAGTTTGATATTTGTAATGTATTAGTGATTAGTGGCATGTTGTATCTGTACTTTTTGGGAATGTCAAAAGAGGATCAGTGATAATCATGGTATTGATGTATTTGTTTTGACATAATTATACCAAATTTGTATGACAAACGTGTTTCCTTTAAGTAGGATTAATGTGTGTTTCCCGCTAATAAACCGGCTGTACCCATTCCCTTCTCTTTAAAATTGTAGACATATGACAACTAGGTTTCAATAACTACCATGCTGAGAGTGCGAGATAAGTGTGCATATGATATCGCTGTCATTTGTTTATCTTTTTGTCAAAAGTCAAATTTACCACAAAATTTCAAATATATATATAAGAGGCAGTCAAATGAAAACGAGACACTGTATAACGAGCATGGTGTGGATGTTGGCAACGCAGATAAGTGTGTGATAAGATGTGCCCTACATTGGGGGTCAGGAAAGAACAGCGCGAACGTTCACCGCTGTGTCATTTTTCTGTTAGACGTGCTCGAAGTGAGCTCAGCGAGTCGTGTGTGCGTCCGAAATCTCTATGGAGGACGAGAAAGAAGAACAGCGAGATGTAATGCGTTTTTCTTGACTGCGGAACGAGTGTCAGGAATTGAAGTTCATGCCCGAATATCTGCTGTGTACGGCGAACACAGTATGATACGTGCGTGAGTGTTTGAGTGGAATAAACGATTTCGAGAAGGTCGAGTGTCATTGAAATACAGCAAGTGGCCAGAACAGGCCCATCTTGTCATTACCCCTTTCATCATTACTGCGGTGGATGCTGCCGTCGGAAATGACTGAGGGTGGACGGTAGAAGACATTCGGCTCACGTTGGACATCAGTCATGGTACCACTCACGCCATCTTGACAGAGCATCTGAAGTACCGGAAAATCTTTGCGTAGTGGATTCTCCACAACCTGACGAAGGAGCAGAAGATTTTTTTGTGGGGCTTTAAGGGCTCGTCAACAGCAAGGTCATTAGAGCCCAGGAGCAGAACTTGAACAAAATGTCGACATCACTGCAGCACTTGGAACATATGACAAGGTAGAATATAGTTTCCTGTCTCGTATTGTCACGGGAGATGAAACATGGGGTCATCATTTTGAACCGGAGGGCAAGCGTCACAGGCAACAATGGAAGCATATGGATTCACCCCCACCGAAAAAATCCAAAGCCGTACACACCTGTTCCGGGAAAGTCATGATATTTTTCTTTTACTGCAAGGGACCACTGCTCATTGACTTTCTGGATCACGGCGCCACAATTAATACACAGCGGTACGTGGAAAGTTTGCAAAAATTGAATCGCGCCATTAAGTCCAAACGCCCAGGAATGTTGACGGACGGCATCAATTTGTTGCACGATAATACCCGCCCACATGTTGGTCAGGTTGTTCCAATTATGCTGCAGAAGTTTCGTTGGGAAACACATCCTCCATAATGTACAGATCTCTTCCCATGCGATTTCCATATTTTAGAAGTCCTGAAGAAAGATATTAGTGGCTGTCGATTTGCTTCGACGAAGAGGTGCACGCCTGGGTACAATCATGGTTCCTTAAGCAACCGCAAACATTTTCCATTAAGACATTGACTGTGTCTCACAATGTATTGACAGTCATGGTGATTACTTTTGGGTTAATAAACTGTTTACTTACTTTTTTCAATCTGTCTCGATTTCATTTGACTGCCTCATATTTTTATCCCTTATATATTGAGATGTATCATTTGTCTCCACTACGCATGCAAAACTATTGGAGTTCAACACGTGGAATAATGATTCTCAGGGATCAAGAATGACTTCCGGGTCTCAGTTCTAGAGCCACTAGTCGGGTCGAACCTTCGTACCTAGATCCCATAATATAAGGAAAACAACTTATAATGTTGATTAATTACTGGAAGGAAGATTCAAAGCATTCGTAACCAAAAAAACATTTATTAACATTTTGTAGAATAGAGCACAGAAAATATTGCGCCTACAACCCACAAAATACAGTATGCTTCAAGCATCTCTGCTCGAGTCGCTCCGACAACGGCGTAACAGAGTAGAGACTCTTCGTGGTCGGCAGGTGACGCGGTGCAGCAGGAGGAGCTTCTGCAATTCTTTGTAGGAGCTTCTGCAATTGTGTATATGTTATAAAAGATTGTGATGCTATTAGTGAAGGAGAATAACAACCCTCGTTTCTTATGTCCAGGTTGTGTGGATCAATACATTTTATTCACAAACCTAGTTCTTTTAGTTTAATCCTGACTGTGGTGATGTTTGAAAAATCCCAATATTTCGTTCACAGTGTCTTGTGTACTCGTGGCCGCCGATGTGGTGCGTCAATCGTTCATTGACAACAGCGCCATTCTTTACAATTAATTTTTAACGTGGTCACATTGTTCGGCAGAGAACGACCCTTGAAGATGCACCTCAGAATAAGCGCTGAAAAATTATATCCTTACATTGTGAAATCGTAGTTTCATCATAATTAAATCAAACAGCTGGGATAAATTTAGTAATGTGAGGTTTGAAAACAAATTTGATCTCTCGCGCTTCTGCTTGTACTGTTGTTAACCGTAGGAATATCCCCATGCGTAGTATTAGCCGACTGCATATTTTTACCTCTTTTACACTAAGTAGTAGCAATTTATTGTGAAGGTTGAAAATTGTAAAAGTTCATATCAGATAACGAACTTTAAAATAAATGAATGTACAATTTCTTGTTCTAATGGCATCAAGGTCTTTTGAGTTAAGTCCCAGCCTCTTCTTATTCCGTGTCCATCCTCCTTATCATCTGCCATTCTCTCCCATTCTCTAACACCAGTACCCTCAAATCTTCCTTCTTTATCTTCCTACGACCTCAACTTAAGTCATCCCTTTCTTCTTTCCCCTTCATTTATACGTTCAAACTCGTTCTGGACTCCCCTTTCATATCTCATCCTTCTAATCTGTACTAATTACTCAGTATTCTCGTCTTTACTCCTATTTTTTACCTGATTTCTTAATGAAATCATATTTTCTTTATTGTATCGTGTTTTGTTAGAATTAAAATATGGCTCTATATTTTTTATTTTATTCTTTTTTAACGTTTATTTATGAATTAAATGTTAATTGATGTGTAATTACTATTTATGTTATTATTAATATTTATGTTGGTAATGTTTATATTCATATGATGTAGTGGAGTTGGTACTAACATTGTGTCTTTTCTTATTGGGAAACTTAATTATTATTTGTTATTACTGGGAGGGTATTTGAGAAAACGAAATAAAACAGTTGGTGTGTAGTCCAAGTTGGCGTGTAACTTGATTAACCGTGTAAGTTATACAGTGTAACTTGATGTTTAACAGTTTTTCATTTCTCACATCGAAGAAGAAATAATTAATATAACATGTTATAGAGACTTAGAATGGGAAATGTAGTGAAGAGCGGTGGAACTCGGGAAAGAGCTGCAGTTCGGTGATACGAGGAAAAACGTGCCAACATAATATTGAGTTTTCAAGTGTGAAGTACGTGGAAAGAAATTTTCAATTATTGAAGATGTTCCATAAATTCAAAGTATCACCTTGAAGTCGCTGAAAATTACCATGTGGAAGACAAATAGAATAATTGGTTTTGGTCTGCGACTAAATAATAGTGATGATAAATGTGGATGCTGTGGAATTTGGGTACTTAAGATCTGGAATTGCGAGTTCCCAACTAATGACAAGAGAGATTATAAAGAGGAAATTCCACTACCACAAAAATTGACAAAGTTTAACAAATTAATCCAAGTGAGAAGTCGAATAAAACTTTAGCGTTGAAAGTGTTGCGAGCAAGCTCAAAAGTAACATAAATAAGAAACGGACAAGGAACATTTGGGGCATCGAAACACATTACGTGCAATGCTGATAAACCTGAAACCAGAGGAGTAATATGTATATAAACGTATATATGAGGTTTGTATACATAAAATGTGCAAGCACTTTGCATTGAAACTTTTTTCGATCACTTTAGAAACGCAGTTAAAAGATGACGCGGCAGACTATCGCCGTAATAAACGCGTCAATGACTTCGCCCAAATTTGTTATTAATGAGTTTGTGACTTTACTCTCTACCGACAAGATACTGAAATCTGAGAGTCTGTCTCGCCTCTGAATTTCTCTAATAATGTTTTATTATTTTGAAGTTCGAAAATGAAAGTTCTGCTATTGAAACCGTTAGAGGAGTAGTAAAAAATATTAGTATGGAGCAGATATCACGGAAACTAACGCAAAGTTTAATCAATTACTGTTGTTGAGATGTTATCTGAAGGATAAAATTGCGTTTTAACAAGAAGTTGGCTAATGTGGTACTGATCGAGTATTTTACAGAGTTGATCAGTCACGTCGTCATGTTATTTATTACTGAATTTTAGGCATTGTTTCGCAAGTAACTGATCTGTATACTGTAATAAAGTCTGTGGCCGAATGATCGCAAACGTATCCACTTTTTCATTCAAGCCAGAAATTCGATGGGGACCCAGGGGGAATGAAGCGCAAGTAATAACCTCTCCTCCTTTAATGCCAACCTCACCTTTTCGCGGTGGACCCTATTAATACAAACGAGGCTCTAGCGACAGAGTATTAGCGGGATAACCATACACTTTTGCCTAAGGGAGGAAATTTTCATGTGTGTCCATAGAACATCAAAAGGGACTAGACCGGTGATCACTTGGAAAGGTGGCAGACCCACTAAGAACACTCAGAGATATTGGCCAATAACCAGTACCCTCTTAAATCGAAATTATTAAAGAAACTAAGAAAGGAAAAACAGATCACACTTATGAAGTTCGGCGAGAATCGGATAACGAGAATTGGAACATGGAATGTTCGTACGCTAAGAAGGGCTCGGAAATTAAGAGATACAATAAAGAACATGGAAAATTATCATTTAGACATCTTTTGGATGTCTCAAATAAGATGGAAAGTCTTTGGTGAATTAAATACAACATGCCCAGAAACTTTCTTGTACTCTGTTGCAAATGACAAAGAACATGCGAGCCGAAATGATGTCGGTCTACTAATCTCTTAAGTCATGAAGAATAGCTTGGGAACCAATCTCAGATGGAATAGTAAATGATCACTTCAGAGCCGAAATTAGATATGCAAGTCTAATCGAATGTCATGCCCCTACATTAAGTTCCAGTGAAAATGTGAAAAATAATTTTTACTCACTTCTTGAAGAAACCTTTAGTAGACTCCCAAAAAAAGACATGCTAGTTTTAATGGGCAATCTGAATGATAAAACTGGCTGTGAAACTGAAGGATTAGAAAATAATAGGAATACACGGACGAGAAGAAAGAAAATTAATGGTATCAGATTTATAGTAACGGAGAGACGACACTTACTACAAAAATATTTGTTTTTTTAGTTCAGAGCGACAATGGTAGATTTTAACAGTCCAATGGAGAACTCGTGACCATTACTCCATGAAGGAGCTGTTAATCAGTACTGCCAACAACAAAATACCAAGATACCTGACATCTCCCTCTCTTATTTTCTTGATACGGTTATACAGTAGATGTACAAGAATTATGTAGTAACATAATATCTAAGACAAGCAGGAGGTGTGCCATGCCGACTTGAACTTGTCGTGACTGTATTTTCTAATGCCTGATTTTTACTTGTAGTACTTTGGACGATTGCTCTAGAATCGCTTTTTTGAACATATATATTTTGTTTACAATAATGCCTCGTACTAACATTCACTTGGTTTTATGTTTCAGTTACAATCTTGTTTCTCTGAGGATATCCACAACCATTTTCGTGCACAACGGGATCATGATATTTTTACTCTACTATGTATAAATGCCGTCTGTTTCTTTTAAAACAATTTCCATTGTCTAATTGTACCACAAAAGATCTTGGACGCTCGCATTTGCTCACTACTTTCGCAGGCTCCAGTCGTCTGCTCAAGTCTTTTCGCACGTACACTCAATTATTCACTTTCAGAGGTTCAAAATTATATGCTCATTATAATATTTATACAAATCATTTTTGTTTTGCATTTTCACATTAATTTCTAAATACGGTTTTACCTTAACTACATTTCTTTCAACTGATAATATACCTTCTATCTTCCTCCGGAACATCACCTCATTCGCTGATAGTATGTCATTTGAAATAGGAGCATTTCTATATTCTAATAATGCAGTGTATGGATCTCTGCCATCTTCATCTACTTTCTTTACCATCTTTCTTTGATAGTAGCAATGTGGTTCTCGACCATACCATTCGATTGAGGATATATTGAACTCGAAGTTATAATTCAAAATTCCATAGTTTCGCAAAATATCTGAATAATTTGCAATCAAAGTGTGTGTCGTTGTCTACAAATAAAGTTTTCAGAGTTTCAAATCTAGCAAGTAAAATGATAATAATAAACTTTATTGTCAAAAAAGCAGTTGTAAATTGTGTATGACCACGTGGGGGGCAATAAACTAAGTTACTCTCCGGAGACAAGCAAGGGACCATCCCATCAATTCCGCTCAAGGGCCCGTGGGCAGTTGGGGTTTAAAATGTACAAAAGAAATTATTTAATAAATACCTACTGTTATCCATTTATTATTCAAAATAAATTGTAGATATTAGTGCAGTAAAAATTCGAGATTAATAAAACAAAAGCATTAATGACATTCCCGCCCAAGGAAAATCCTCCATTACCCGGAGGAAAACCCGGGCCAGGATGGGAATAAGTTCTCGAAAACTATTAAAGCACCCGGTCCGGATGAAATTTTATCAGAAATACTCAAACTCATTGACGACAGGTTGTTTCATTAATATTTAATTATTAAAAGCTCATTCAGCAATTGCATACCAGGTCCACATAACATTATTTTTTATCAAAATTTTCTAAACACTAGTGTCTCGTGAATGATGTGGTATACATTTGCTGACATCAGTTATAATTCCCCAAAAAAGATTCAAGTTTTTTTTGCTTTTAATTTCCACTATTGCTTTAATTATACTTTTATCCAAACTAATGCCTTGTAATGAAAAAGTATGACCTGAATATGTGACCATTTTTATTGCTATTTCACATTTATCTCTATTAAACTTAAGATTCCTTTCCCTTGCTCATATCAGAACTTGTTCAAGTCTTTTATTACGTTCCTGCATTGTTTTACCAGAAGTAAAAAGATCCACATAAATTTTAATTCCATCAATGACTTGAAACATTTCTATATTTTTCTGATATACTTCTGGTGTTGGTGAAATGCCATATGGAAGCCTCTAGAACTTGAATCGACCAAAAGGTGAGCCAGAAACCACTAAATCTGTACTCTCTTCCGACAACAAAAGTTACCGAAATGCATTTTTTGCATCAAACTTTCTAAAAATTATATCATCTTCAATATCTGCACTCGCCTCCTCAAAAGTGGGAATAGGTCGATGTTGGTTTTTGATATTTTTATTTAACTCTGTTGGGTCGAGACAAATTCTGAGATCTCCATTTGCTTTACGAACTATCACTAAATGATTTTCATAGTTAGTAGGCTCAGTTACTCTTTCAATTATTCCTTCTTTTTCTAACGTTTTTAATTCTCGTCTCAATGGTTCCATTGAAACTAGCTGTATTTTTAAACTTGGTGGTATGTAACCAGCAGTGTAGTCTTTCAATCAACTTGATATTCAGTATTTGTAATGCAACCAATTCCTTCAAAAATATCTTCATATCTGCGTACTCTATCCAACTTTTTCTGTGACTTTAATTTTATTTACTCTTTTAATTAACGTTAACTTTATCAAAGACGGAAGTCTAATCATCGTGGGGTTATAATCTGTATAATGTGTGTCAACAACTACTAAATCTAAAACTTAACTTTCTTTGTTCTTAATTTTGTTGTTCAAATAACATTTACCCTTAACCTGCAAATTATTTCCACCATAAGCATTCAATTTCACACTCATTTGTTCTTAACCTGATTTATTTATACCTAAATTTTTATATACTTTTACTGAAATGACGTTACATTGTGCACCTGTACCTAATTTTGCCTTTATATTATCTTATCATTAACCAAAATATTTTCACGACACTCATTTTCAATATTATCGCTCACTAATTGTATCAATAATTAATATATCTTCCTTATCATTTTGTGTATTTTGAATTACATTAACTTGTTTAAATTTACATACTCTTGTGAAATGAGTCGGCTTTCGACAGTTGTGCATATCGTACCAAAATTTCATTCTCTCGGTCGATGGTACCTGTCGCACGTGGTAGATGGTGGTCTACTGCTTTGATGCTGTTATCCTCGATAACTTTGTTGCTGCAGTCCGCCGCAACCTCGCTACTGTTGACAGTTTCCCCGCTGCTTCTAGTTGTGGCGAGTCTTCAGTCCTGCACTGCCCCCTGCCGTGGACAGTCCTTTGAAATGCTGTGTCGCTTTCCCTAATCCACTGACTACTGCTCCGCCGGTCTGTTGTTGCGTCATTCCTTGCTGAATTATGTTTCTCTTTTGTTTGATTTCTTTGAATTTGATGTATTGCTGCTCCACTTCCCATGGTTTTGATTTGCTCAAGTGCCAATACTGCCGATTGACACATTTTTGTACATTTTTCTAAATCCAAATTTTCTTCACGTTACAAAATGTCCTTGAGGTTTGGATCTCGGATACCACAAATAATTCTGAATTCATTAAACTGTCCCGAATCCTTAACTTGCACTAAGTTTCTTCAATTCAGTCAAGAATCCCACAAAATCTTTTCACATTTTTATGTATACGAGTAAAAAATAGATAACGTTTTATCCTTTCGTTTGCTTTTAGCATACAAAAGATTTAGCAGCTATTTTTACCTCCTTCATTCTCTTTTGTTAATCTTCTCAGAGGCCAAAAGTGTTGAATTGCTCTAAAGCCTCGTCTCCTATCACGTGTAGCAGAATCGCCATTTGTCATTCCTCCGGCCTTTTGTCGAGACCCGACACCTTTTTGTAGAGCTCGAAACGTTTGTTGTTTCCATTTCCTCCAATTTTCTTTCAAATTCCCATCGTAAAACAATCTGAGGCTGTTTCGTAGAATATTTCATTTTTACTTCTTCTTCGGACACAAACTCTCCGTCTGGATCGTTTTCTTCTCGAACATTATGGTTTTTTTTTGTAATGGCGTCTTTTCGTCTTCTTCTTTCTTCATACGTTTTTTTTGCTTTTTTATTGTATTTTGTCGCACTTTTCAACTTTAACCAAATGTGTCAAGTCAGTTTTGTAATAACGGAGAACCGACAATCACTATAAAAATATTAGTTATTATAAAAAGTACAGAGCAACAATGGTATATTTTAACAATCCAATGGAGAACTCGTGTCCGCCAGCATACCATTACTTCATGAGGGACCTGGTTATCAGTATCGCCAACCACATAACATCAAGATACCTGACAATAGTAATTTGTTTGTGGACATTTGTACGCATCATGCCTTAGTGATAGATGAAACAGAATACATCACAAAGTAACCTGGGTCTCATCAAACCACAAAACACAAAATCAAATTGATCATATAGCAGCAAGAAATAGAGAAAATCAATGCTAGATATACGAAACAAATGGAGTAGTGAGCATCATCTGCTATTAGCGACTATTCGAGTTAAAATCATATCCTCAAAGAAAATACTAGATGTATAACGGAATAGATGTGACACAGCATAACTAAACAATCCTGAGATAAGTAACACAACAACATTAAATAACCGATTTGAAGTCTTGCAGACCACTGAGCAAGGTACAGAAAGTTACTGGAATACGATAAGGTCCGGGATAAATTAAGCGAGTTAACAAATATTGGGTTTTGAAAAACCGTAGAAAAAGCATGGGAAACGATTGAAGACAGAAGGCAGATAAAGCTACAGAAAAATTTGGTCAATCTCAGGAAAGACTGCCTCAACTAATCGAAATGCGGTCCGATCTTTTGTTACTAGTTGACGGAGGATAGTCGAGAAGCATACATTATTGTGCATTCATATGAGAACATTCGCACTTGTTTTGTACGTATATCCATTACTTGTAAAGTTGTGAATGATATGAATTGTTTGATATTGTTGAATGATGTGAAATTAATGATGAACAAGATAATTAATATTATTGCAAAACATGTTATGTACTCGACGCATGTGTTGTCACGATTTCTCTAAAATTAATCTCAAAGTTTTCTACAAATCCGAATCTATAAATCCTATCCTGCAGTTTCAAAGTATTTTTTTCATATAGTATCATTTCCGAGATTATTTACAGCATCTACAAATATGAGGTTTCAACAAGAATATACAGGATTATTCGAAGGATTTTGATTAAGCTTCTGATACTAACAGAACGGTAAAACTTGATAATACAACTCGCCACTGGAGATAGAGTCTAAGCAGCAGGGAAGGGAGACATAATTCAACTTTGTACTCTGATAATTTAATTGAACATTATTTAGTATTTTGATGAACATTTTGTACTACCACTGTTATAATACAGTAAAATATATAGATTCGGATGTATATAAAACTTTGAAGTTAATATTAGGCAAATCGTGACAACACATGCGTCGAGCATATATCATGTTTTGCAACAATATTAGTTATCCTATTCTTCATTAATTTCACAATCAACAATATCAAACAATTCCTATCAAACGAGCGCGAACGTTGTCATACGCACAATACAGTATGCTTCTCGACTACCCTCCGTCAACTTATGACAAAAGAGCATCGGACCGCGTTTCGATTAGTTGAAGCAGTCATTCCTCAGAATGATCAATAATTTAAATAAAACTAGACAAAAGAACTATGCATTTACAAGAACGCTATTCTGCTGTTGATGAGGAATTAAAAAAATGTGTTCAAAACGACCAGAAGGTATAGATTTTTTAATCGGGTTTTAGGGCTCGCCACCATGTATTGAAAATATGACAAACAAGGAGAGGACGCTGCTAAAGGAAATGACATGAAAGAACTTTATGCAATTCCAGGAAATTGTTCCATAAGAAACCAATGAGAACACTCCCCGTACAAGATCGAAAAGGGAAACTCCTAACCAATGAAGAAGAACAATTGCAAAGATGGCATAAATACTTCAACGAAGTTTTTAACACTGAGAATGATGAACCAAATGCAGGGCACGATGGGAGATGTAAGGAGGAGGGTGAAAGTAATGAAGATGAGGAGAATGAGGAGAGAGAAGTGGAGGAAGGAAGAGGAGGACGTGGAGCGAATAAGAGAGCTTCTACAGAAAGAGAAATAAAAGACGCTTTGAAGGCATTAAAACGGGGAAAGGCTCCAGGCTTTTACTTTATAACTGCAGAAGTCCTAAATGCCGTTGGCACTACCTCACAAAAAGTTCCTTTCCCAATATTTTGAAAGAATGTACAAAGATAAAACACCCCAGAAGAATGGAAAAAGGGCTTTTGATAATCCTGAAAAAAGGTACGTAACAAACTGCTACAATTTCCGTGGCGTCGAAAAATTTATTTAATAGGATAAAGAAGACTGAAAAATAAATACACGGATTCGTACGATTCCGATCAGAGAAATAATGCGTACATCAAATTTAAAGATAATTTTTGTACCAAGTGTGGAATGGAGAAACCGCACTTATGCTCTTTTTGTGGACTTTGAAAGGACCTTTGATTCTCTTAAAAGGGAATGTATTTGGTAAATGCATAAAAAGTACAAAATATCAAGAACACTGATGGATTTGATGAGATAACTATATAATGGTTTTGGATGTTACATCGTTCTCAGTAGTAAACCATCAAGGTGGCTGCCTGTCTTGGGACAAGCCATATCCCTGTTTCACCTTCTGTAATTTATCATAGTCCTGGATGATATATTGAAGAAAGTCACAGTGCAAGCTAAGAAAGGAATAAGATGAGATTTAATGTGGTCCTTGGAGGATTTGGAATACACGGGCTACACCTGTCTTTTATCATAAACTTTTATCAGTCACTGGAATGAAAAATTAACTTGACCTTCGTGGAGAAGCGGGTAAAGCTGTCTTGACCAAGTCAGAAAAACTAAATCTATGAGACTAAATATAACAATACAAGGAGATTTTGAAATATGACAAGAAAAAATTAAAATACCAAAGTAAAGCAAATTGTGACGCAAATTGTTGGTACGGCAAAAGACATAAAGCAGATAATTGCAAAGGCAAATGCCAGTTTTATACAACTGAGAAACATCTAGAAAAGTAGAAACACCTCTCTTAGAACAAAACTCCGTATACATAACTCAAATGTATAGTCCGTACTTCACTATGGAGCAGAAACTTGGATGACCATCCACCAGAGTATATAGCGTCTGCAAGTATTCACAAATCGCTGTTTAAGAAGGATTTTTAATATCCGATGGCCGCTGGTGATATCAAATAAAGAACTATTGGAAAGAGCACGCGAAATTCCAATAAATTTCAAATGAAAGTACTTTATAAGTAATTTATTTCTCAAATGAAAATACCAGTATAAAATATTTAAAAATTTCCATTTGTTGATTAATTAAAAGCATTGATTATTTTATTAAACAAATTACAAATATTTAAGGAAATATAAAAGAAGTAACATTAAATATTCCCCTGAAATGTAAACCTTTATTTAGAGAATTAAATATTCTCCTTCTCCCTTAATATATATTTATAAAGTAGTCGTGTTTGTTAAGACAGAACTATTAAAATCCCACCCCTGCTTTAGATGAAATAGTCTAGTTCACGAACACAACACTCGTAATAAGGCTAATATTTATCGTCCTGGCGTGTCAACATCTCTTTTCCACAAAGGTCCTCATCATCCAGAAATAATTTTGTATAATTCCCTTCTCAAAAATCTAAAAGATATAAATAAATTGAATCTCTTTAAATCCGCGGTTAAGAGCTGTATAATGTGCTATTGTTTATATAATGTGAAATAATTCACTGATCTTAATAAAAGAAGTTAACCAGAGTTTCAATTTCCTAATAAAGATTGTTCTCCACATGACTTCCGATGATTTAAGTGATGTTAATATCTCTTATACTTTATCACGCTATTGTTATAGTACTGTAGATACTGATTAAATTCCTTTTATCATGCATGTTGATGTTGCACCTTTTTTTTTTGAATAGTTCCTTTCTAACTGTACGTAACCTTGGCGCGGTTGTGTACGTTATCTCTGTAGCCCCATTCTGACCCGGGTTTTACTCCGCTTTTCCTCCGGGTAATGGTGGGCTATTCTTGGGCGCGAGTGTCATTAATACTTTTGTTTTATTAATCTCAAATTTTTACTGCACAAGTATCTACAGTTTATTTTGAATAATAAATGGATAACAGTACGAATTTATTAAATAATTTCTTTTATAAATATTAAATCCGCCACTGCCCATGGGCCCTTGATCGGAATTGATGGGATGTTCCCATGCTTACTTCCGGAGAGTAAATTAGTTTATTGCCCCCACGTGGTCATACGCACTTTGCAACTGCTTTTTTGACAATAAAGTTTACTAGATAATATAAATGATTTTTTGGGGAAGAAATGTGGTTACTGCACTGGTTCCAAACCAAGGAGTTTCTCAATTTTTTCTTAAGCGTTCAAAGCTACAATCCGGGACCGGTTCTTCCCCCTGTATTAAGGGGATTGTCATGAAGCAAATCATTGTGAGTTAAAAATTTATATATATTTACTACTTCCCGTTACGAAAGGTATAGTCGTGTTTTGTCAAGAACTTGTGAATGTGTCTCATCGGTGTCTTTTTGTCATTTTGTGGTGCTGCAGATTTAAGAATGCGCCAAAGAATATATATAGGATTTAAGTCATACAGTACAAGATTACATTGCACCGACACGCTGTTACAAGTGTCAGAGGTTCGGGCATTTAGCCAAATACTATGTGGAAGCTGAAGCCTACTTTAGTCATTGCGGTATGAAGGGGCATGGGTGCGATAGGTGTGAAGAGAGAGACAGAACGCCACAATGCGTAAATTGTGAGCGAAGAGGGAAGGAAGGAAATCATTCCGTGAGAGATGAAACAAGTGGGGAGTTCCTGAGAGCAAGGGAGGCGTTAAGGGTTCAACAGAATGGATATTAACACATTGCAAGTAAATATAGGAAGTAAGAAAATACGAACTAGTGAGTTGATGGGACATACTATTGAAAATGTAGACATTGAAAGGGAGGGGCTAAGTATATTTCAACAAAACTTGAAACGGGGGGCAACTGGATCAAGGAAATTGTTTCATATTCTTACAAAGAGAGGTCGTTATCGCATATATTCAAGAACCGTACACCGTGCGCGGCCAACCATGTCATTTGCCACTCCATGTTATTAAGATCAATACACCGAAACCTTGGGCGGCTACGTTAATATCGTCGGAAAAAATTGAGATAATGACAATACTCGGGTACTGCACCGACAACTACCTGTACATACGTAACTCGTCAAGAAAGTCAGGACGCAGATAGTTCTTATTAATATTTACTGTAATTATGGGAGAAAATGCAGACAAAATATTGTCAATTGTAGAGCTGGTGCTATAAGAATATGGAGAATAGAAAAATCTGTATTTTCATGGACAGTATTGCACGGATGACACAACGGGGATATAGAATTCGTTATAACCGAGGGAGAATATTTGAAAACACGATAATTGAAAGTGACTATGGATGAAACACATTCCAACGTGGGTATAAACATTATTGATAGACTATTCATTGACACGAGAGTAAAGAGGGAGGAAATTAAGGAGTGGAAGTTGGGGCATTGGGTGAAAGGCTATCATCTTGGAATAATATGCGAAGTAAGTCGTGTTCCGTGCCTCATCATGTAGAGAAGAGAACATGACTAAGAGACTGGGAGAAATTTCGAAAAGACGTAGCACGACAGGGAGAGCTGAGAGAAGAAGACCACTGTAAATAGCATAACAAGAAGAATAGAAGACCTACAATATATTTTGTTGACAGCAGGACGTGTTAAATAAGTAAAAGTAAAAAAAGAAAAAAATGTAATGCAGCCGAAAAAACTTTCTAACAATAAAACAATGAGCAACATACAAACGTCTTTTAATTTATCATCAAAAAGTATAAGTTGCAAAGGTCATACCGGAAGGGAAAACTGAAAGGACATGACGTGTCAGAACAACAAAGACAGTATAAAATCGACCAAGCACAAGATTCCAATGAAAGACCAAAACGGAAACATAGGGCTGAATATATCAAAGACTGTCTATCGAAGAATTGCTGAGAAGTACCCTATGCCCTAACCAGATAAGGGGACAAATGGTTTAGACAGGAGTGAGCGACGAAGAGGGACGATTGACTAAGAATTCAGACGAACTCGATAAACGTATGATGGAGATTTTGCTACCGGATGAGATATCAACGGAGAACTGAAGATAAGGAGAACCGAGAAATAGAAGGGCAACAAATGACAAGGGAGGATCTTGAAGAGATTATCAATGTATTACGACGTGGTATAGCTCACGGATTTAATGGAATACAAATCAGACATATTTATGAAAATTATGCAACGTGTGTATAAAACGTTGGATATTTCCGACAGACTGGAAAATCGGAGTGCTCCGGATATTTTCAAAGGGGGGAGGCAGAGGCATGACTAAAGAAAGTTCATACAGACATATTACGCATCTGCCAACGTTTTGTAAGATCCTGGATAACAGACTTGTGTGGAAAGATATCGAAACATCTGGAAACAAGAGCTTTACTGCAGACATAGCTTTCGTGAAGGAAAAGGGACAACAGTTGCACTTCATGACTTAACAGAGGCTATACAAGGGAGGAAAGAAAAAGTATGAGCTGACGCTGTTCATTGACATCCGGGAGCTTTTGATAATGCACGGTGAAGTGAGGTGCTGCGAGAATCGGAACAAATGGAGATTCCAGGGAAATAATTAGATCTTCTGTCGTCATATTTTAGAAAAAGGCATATGCTCTCAGAAATAGGAGGGGGGAGATTATAAAAGAAAACACCAAAGGGTGGCCGGTAGTTTCGAATAAGTCTCTTTTGCTGTGGAAGATATTCATAAATGGATTACTACAACAAATGAGTGAACAAGGCTTGCTGATCATCGCATACGTGGATGACATACGTATGACAGTGCTCGGAACCTCACGCAGATAAATTGAACAAAAGGGATTGAAGCTATGAAACATTGCATCGAGGAACTGTAGCGCTAAGGGCTCAAATTGTCGTCGGGGAAAACTGGAATGTTCTTTGGTAACACTAAAAGAAATAGACGGAATCCGCTGGTAAAGGACGGGATAAAGAATGTTTGAATCGTACGACGATGTACATACTTGGAACTGATGTTACACGAGAAATTAAACTTCAGGGAATTCATAAACACAAAATTTATATTTCAAACAAAAATTATTACAAATAAATTATATATAAACATTGCGTCGACGATATTGTAAATTATCTTACTACTCTAATAAAGTGCTCACCTCTTTTAATTAGGTCGCATGAAAAGTTTAAAAACTACAAATCGGAATTGCTTGACATGGACGTCTTTGAAACTAATCTAATGAAATCTTTGGAAGTACATCATTTATTGACTAATTTTTTAGTTTTTCAGAATTTATTGTTTCGTCGATTATTGTACACAGTGGATCGCTCGTGATGTGGAAGTCGTTTACGACATTATGCTCCCACACAAAGGTTTACAAGTATTTTATTAATTTTTCTTTCATTTTACATGGTCTTCCAACATCTTTTACCAAATATCTTGTTTCTTTACATAATAATATGCAGAATCAAATTTAAAGCAAAACTATTACATACAGAGGTACACAAAACAATGGAACTTCTCACTTGAAGACAATTTTTCATTCCCCGTAATTTAATTCTAAGTTGACGCGAACTTCCCAAAAGCGGACACTTCTCAACAGCGGACGAATTTTAAGGTCCCATAAATATCAGTTGAAGAGAAGTTTCACTGTATACATGCAAATAAACTTTTTATAAAAGAAAATCTTTACATATTACACATTGTATAAATAGTACTTGGCTGCGGCTGAGGTATATACTCTTTGAAACATTATTAATCTGGCACATACACATAATATTGCAGACAAGTGTGTGGTATTTAAGCACACTCTAATTTTTTCAGCACAATTAAATTATATGTAAATATATTTATGTGTAACACATTTATTACTTTTTGAAGTCCATTCAATACAAGTAGCATTCTAAAATCTATAATGCTTATCTACAATTCATCGCATTAATTTCAGTTATCTGAGAATTTAAAAGTTAAATTCTTTCAGCTTCTTGAAAAAAACTTAGTATCTATATTGTGAGATTTGAATAATTTACTAATTAATTACAAATTTAGTCATCCATGTTGCGGAATTTTGACGTTTAAAGAGTAGAAATTTAAACGGATGACGGTTGGGAGGCGAATCTGAGGGTTTGCAGCCACACCCGGAGCGCGGCACCAGAGTTTCGGCGGCTCCTTTCGCGTCGAGAAAAAATTTATGAGGGTTTAGAAATCGGAAGCTAGCAAGAGGATGGGGGAGGAGGTCCCACCCAACCTCAGAACACCAGATGGGCGCAGGGTAAAAACATGTACGAACTTGCTGGAAAAAGCGTTGAAAATTAAAACGTCGTTGAGAATATTCTAGAAAGCCCTTTAAACGTTCCAATGAGAATCAAGGCGTAAGAAGGGGAAATCATTTCGGTATTGGGAGTTTTCGGCCACGTGACATTCAAAATTTTGAAGATTTTCGGGAGAAAGAAGGGATGGAGCCCATTTAAGGCAGCACAATCCAAATTTCGCTCTCATAGACAAGTTTTTCGGAGGAGATCAGGAGGTAGTTTCCTCATATAGATTTTTCGTTCTGATAGACAAGTTTTTCGGAGGAGATCAGGAGGTAGTTTCCTCACATATATTTTTCAACAGCGATCAGATGTGTTCAGCTTATACAGAATTTTTTCGGCAGCGATCAGGAGGTAGCTTCCTCACATAGATTTTTCGTCCTCACACACAAGTTTCGGAGGAGATCAGGAGGTAGTTTCCTCACGTCGTAGTTCGTGCAGCTCACAACTTACAATTCACCTCTCGCAGATCGTCGAAGTTTCTTTGGAGGAGCTCAGGTGGTAGCTTCCTAACATCAAAGTTTTCGCATAGAAGTTGACGCTGCTGACGTGTCCATTGGAGGCTTTTAGCGAAAAGCTAACGGCTCACAGACTGTTGAGGGGCTGATCTCCGGGAGGACCCTACTTAGCGGCGGTAATTGTCATCCTGAGAGGTATGGTACGTCTGTTGGTGATTGTATAAACCAACACCGTATTTGCGCTTGCGCGTCATGGCCTGGATTACGTAATAATTGTACAAACTTTAGAATAACTTAGTGCCCAGACAGACTGTAGTCTGAAATGAATCCTGCCATTGAGTAAAGTCAGTGTTTTGTTTTTGTTAAGAGACAAAGAGATTTATTGTTAATTAAACTAAAGAAGATTAGATTTTAAATTCAGTGATTGTTAAATGATATCAATTTGTTTTTGTGTCTTTTGGGGGAATTTCTGTTTGTGTTTTGGTAGTGATAAGGTCACTTCGTCATAAAGGTGATGGTTGAATGAGAACCATTTGTTTTTGTGTATTTTGGGGGAATTTCTGTTTGTGTTTTGGGTAGTGATAATGTCATTTTTGCATTAAAGTGACTGTGAAATGACGAAGATTTGTATTTGTGTCTTTAGGGGGAAATTTATTTAATCAAGGGATATTTTGGCAATTAAAATAGCTTTATTAATGGATTTATTTGTCTTGCGTTTTCCTTAAGTGGAACCATTGCATGATCCTTTTCCTTCGGATAGAAATCGTACCCCTTTTAAATATTGTGGAACCCTGAGAAGAGCTAGCCGAGGCATTTACCTTTTAAATTAAATTATTTGTTCTCTAATCTTGTTTTCAACCCCGTTCTGCCACAGTAAATAGCTTATATTTAGCCGATACATTAGCATTATTTAATATTTTACAACAAACACATTTAATTCATAAGAGAGTATATATTTACTTACAATTAAAAAATAATTGGTCTATCAGTAATCTGACACTTTCGAAGAAGTAACAAAAATGTGGGTGGACAATCGATATTTTCAATTTCAGTGCCAGTACTATTGAAAAGCGTCTTGTTACTTTCTTATGTACGTAGTATACAGAACTTATTGTAATCGTGAAAAAATTCGAAAGCGAGATTTCGACGGAAATATCCGTTTTGGCGATCCCTGATTCTGAAAAAGTGGTTTTTGGCATAATGTCCGTCCGCCTGTACGCAGCGATTCTGAGTAAATGGATGAATCAATTTATCTCGCATTTCGTATTTACGGAAGAATTTACTTGTTGTCGATGCACACGCTCTAATTTGCCTTGTACTTTAAAACAAAGGGTACTTCTCATTAAAGGTCAAAGTATTCTTTTGAATGTTTCTCAAAAACGGCTCCAACGATTTTGCTGAAATTTTCTGTACGTAAAGTACAATTAGTATGTATTACATCCGCATTAGCGATATTTCGTTTGAAAGTTTGGTATAGACGCAGTAAAATAATTTATGTTCGCTACACTTACACATTTGCTTACTGTTTCAAGAAGCTTGAATAATATTTAGCAGTCTAAATGGTACAAGTAGACGTAGAATACACTTTCCATAAACTGAAATGAAAGATATGATAAAATACATAGGAGGACAGTAAACACTGCAGATACGAAAATACATCAATTTCTGTCTACAACGAAATTACATTTACATAACACTTTTACGATATTTATACGACTGATATATGTTTTGAAATAATGCTCTGAATATATATTGTACTTTAAAATTTCAAATAAAAGGCAGTAATAAGTTCATCTAGCGACTGTCAGCATGAATAGAGCACTGGTAATCAACCAAAATATAGAGAACGACGCCAGAAAAGACCCTTTCACTATAGAATTTTTTCTCACTCTATGCTGCAGACGGAGAAACGTATATGAAAAAGTATGTGCAATGGTTTTGCACCACTAGTTTTTATCTGTTGGAGCATTGCGATTTTGAAGCATTTAAGAGATTCATTGTTTCATTTCCACTAAAGATTACAAAAGTATGTTTAAAATAAGTGGTGCTATGAAAAGCGTGTGGTCCTAAGCTTCGCAACACCACGAGACGATTAATTTGCCAAAGAATAAGCCAATCCGAGAATGGGTCTAAATTTCGCGTCAGTCCATAACTCGATTTAGCTTCACACTGTATAAAACTTTCTTCTTATTGATGTGGATTCAGAAATTCTCAAGCTTGCACAAGGTGTGTTTAATTGAATGTACGTGACTCAACAGTGAGTCTTAGCAATCCACAGTATCATATTGACAGGACAATAAGCTGCTCTAACGTCGTGTTGGGGCTGAAATTCAAACAATTACTGATACACAGTACCTTAAATACACTGAAACATGACTTCTGAGCTTTTCATACAACTTGTCAGACCGATTTACTTCGGTTTCTTAGAAATACCGCGCTCCGAACATGCTAGATTATTTACAACCACACTATGTCTCTCACAAATTTCAGCACTCATTATGCTGGCATCAAAATACCGCTGTTTCTGTATCTTTTACAGTCATTTTTGGTGAGAGATGTAGCATATAACAATACCTCAGAATAATTTCAAATACAACAGTTGAGGTATGTAAATGGAAAAGGTCCGATGTGCCAAAAGCAGGTTTTTACAAGAGACACAAAAATTGATTAAACATCATAATTGAATGGAGAAGTGATGGAAGAATCGTGATAGATTACTTGTTTGATGTTGCAACTAATGGTGCTCAAAAACAGTTCGGCATTTAGATCGGTATTCATGTTAACCTCGCAACGATGTACACCATAACGCTAATTTTTGACCGTCATAGCAATTAAACTATCAACAGGAGGCAGTTAAACCTTTACCACAGCATTGACTGCAGTTTACCACAGCACAGAGAATTTATGAACAGGCGGTTTACCAACAAGGAATCTGTGAACAGTAGAATATTAAATTACTAATATTTCCACAAATGGAATAATATGATCTGTATATTTTACTTACCGTTAGCGGGCAATGCATAGTCTAGTGATTTTATTTTGCTTGAGCAACTTTAGTCTGTCAAGAAATTTCCATTATTCGGAGTATTTATGTAACTCTTCTTCGTTCACGGAAAATATTTGAATAGTCAAGTGATTCAGAGAATATGTCTGTGAAGTTCGTTGTGTAGTACACCTTTTCTGTATTTTTTTTCTAAGATCGTTCGCTCTGTTCCAAAAGAGCCAATCCAGAGTGCATTTACTAACTAGAGAAAGAACTATTATCAATTCCTCTTTACGATATATCTAATCTCTCGTGACTGTGTTGTATACTCTTTATATAGGTGAAATATCTGTTTCAAAATCGTTTTATGTCAGCTTCAAAATTTCCGTGATCAGTAAGAAATTCCACCACACCGTTGCCTTTTCGAGTCAGCAAATATCTCATCCGATTTGTATCTAAGTGTTCATTCTTTTTCACTTCTGCCTCATTGAATTTACTTTCGTGTTCTATTCTTCTGTGTCCTTTTCTATCGTTGTGCTTCATCATATCACCATTTGTTACTACTTTTACTGTAGCCTTTAGTATCTTACTATACGTCATAAACATTTATTATTACTTTCCCGGTTTTGTTTATTTCTTCCTACATACATCACCTTAATTAGGCAGACATCGATTGGAATATCTCCAGCCAAAACATGAAGTGCTACAGTAGAAGCTGTTGAGTGGCACTTAAGCATGTAAGACATGATCTTACGTGGTAAAACTGCAGACCAAATAACTTCCTTTCAATGTGTTTCAATATATTCTATGATGCTATACTAAACACACAAAACATTTAGAAGTTCCGTAATTAGCCATATTGTCCCTATATATGAATGATTCAATACTTTTAATTTTATGTTATAGATTCTAAATCATACTCCCATCATTGTGTAATATGTCATATGCTCAATTGTGTACTTAAGATATGCTGTAAACTTCAATGTTTCTTGTTGTATTTTGCCCCAGTAAAGGTGTGTACGTACAATTTCAATTTGGTCGTTGCCCACTTTAATGGTTCCCATTTCTGTAGATCACCCATATAACATTGCATACCTTTTTCCTTTGAATATTGTCAAACATAGCCTAACACAATACTTATTTCATCCATTCCATCCTCGTTGTATCATTTTTCTTGAACTTCCCTTCTACGTTTTCCATGAGCCAACAAAACAATGTGCGCATGCGCTACATGTAGTATTCTTTTGGCTTCTACATGTCTACTCAGAATTTTATGATAAAACCACGTTACAATTGCTTCCAGACAATTTTCTTTCGTACTTTCTTTAAAATGTTGATTGCTTACTATTCGTAATCCTTCTTACATCTCTGTATAAGCGAGTTCTGGTGTATTCTCTTCCAATATACTGGACAAAAAATTTATCCTTAACTTCAATTTTGCATTACTATAATTTTAATTCTTGGTTTCCAACTGCTTATTTCTTTTATCTCCGATTCTTCGTGATAATCTATCTCTTAAACTACTATTTCCTTTCGGTTCTCATTTGTAAATACCTCGTATAAATCTTGAAACCCCGTTCCACGACATCTGCGACATGAATTCACACTTACATGCTAATGTTTAATCTGTATCTTCTGTTATTTTGACATTTATTAATCCTGATAACGTTTTATTCTTGTACGTTAATATTTCTTTCTTTTCTCTCTCCACATTGTCAGCTACCGCTGCATGCGTCGGCATCCATTTTGTATGAGCTTTCTGCAGTTTTACTTCAATATTTTCGACTATATCCTTTAGCCTTTCTTGAGAATCAATTTTGTTAACCCCTTCAAAGATTTTTCTTTCTATTCCCATATCCACTATCATGTTTTTATGGCTGCACTATTGTTATCTGCATTATTGATAATTTCCTTCCAATATAGTACTCTTCAAATCGACTTCTGTCATTGAAATGTTTATTTTCACATAATATTCTTCTGATTACTCCAATTTTTGTTCTATTTTTTGGTCTTCTCCCATCTTATCGATTTTCTCTTCCATTTGTCTCACGTTTTTGTCATTCTCCTCGCCACGTATTTTTCCACCTGCCTTATTATTCTTTAATACATTTCTTCAAACCTTTCCAATGTAGTCTACTACAATGTATCGTCGCATGTCATGAAATTAGTAGTCTGTCTCCTTCAATGTACGTTTTCCCAAACTTCCTAAATTCTACCCCTAAATTTTTTATATATTCCCCTTCCATTATCTTCAGCTTCTCATTACCCACCATTTCTCATTCCCCCTTCATATTTCCTTCTGACTTTTTTAAATTTAAAATTCTTCACTTTCTGTGGAGTCTTGTTCATTTATTCGCGCTCCTGGTTCATATCTTGATTTTACTCTCTCATATTTGATTCCTGCTGGGGTTAAGTAATAAATGTTTAGAATATTTTTTCGTCTTGAGTAAAAGTTATAAATTAGTATTGCAGGGTATTAAATTATCACTACGTTTTGTGGTACGTAATACCGTTATTTACTCATGCATACCAATAGTATAATACACAATGACCTTAAAACACATACCCCCTGTGGAAGATATCCCTGATTGCCAAGTAGTAAACAAAGGTTTTTGTGTCACAACTTCCTTGGCAATCTTCAGTCTCTTTTTCACAAATAGATCGCTGTAATTAGACGATTGATGTTAAGGGACTGTTTACTTTTACATTTAAAATTTCTTCACTGACACATCACACACTTACGACCATGCAGCATGAGTGAGTTCGTAAATTTCTGATAGAATGGCTCTCAAAACTTCTGATTGCAAGCGTAATATATCAAGGACTTCTGCTACTAGATTTAGACTTATCTTCAAACGTATTCTACTACAGCCAATTACTCTCATACTGCTATTACAGCTGCGTTATGCGTCCAGGACATCTGTCGGTGACCACCCCGCTATGTATTATGTTCGTATATCTAACTCTCCTCTTTTATATTTTTATCTAGAGCGCATATACATGTATCACAGTCTGTATGTATTATAACTAATATTCGTATATTACCCTATGAAGCATAAAACCTGTAATATTATGGGTGTTCTGTATAACACGTCTGGAGTAACAATAATTGCTGTAATATGGTACAGTTACTAGCCATACGTTCTTTGTTTGAAGATGGTATCTTGTTTGGGATGAAGTATTTCTTCTATTTGGAGAGATTCGTTGAACAGACATTATTCATCGGACTTATCACAAATTGATATAATGTACTCACTTCCAGTAATAGAACCATCACTACATTTCTTTTTCTTGACTTTCTTTTGGGTAGTTTTTGATCATTACCGCATTCATTTTATTTCATGCTGAAACATAAAATTAAAAGACTTCAATGGCAATAAACGTATCTTGCTTCAAACATATTTATAGATGATTTCGCTGAGCTGGGTGTCACTAAGGGACTTTGCCCCCTCCATTCCTTTGCATCCTTATTTTTCTTCCTAGTCTTTAAATTAAAACAATTCTGCATTTCGTTCGAACTGCAATGTCTTTCCTTACCTTAGGATTCCCCACCAGTTTTATGTACGAGTTCTTTTCAACCCACTCCCTACTTGGGCGCTCCACGCCTGTGCATCTCCTGTACTTGCTGACGACTTCATATTGTACAAATCACTCCTATTAATCTTTATTTTCAAAGTGACGTAGTTTGAGCGTCAAGGTCCAAGGGGTCCAAAGGGGAGCGAAGTGACGTTTCTTCAAACGATTATAATCTCTTCTCCCCAAATACCAACCTCCCCTTCACGGGGCAGACCCGGTTCTCACAAACGAGACTCTGGTGATCGAGTAAGTGTGGAATATCCGCGTATTCATTGTTTGAAAAGGAGGATAATGTCAGCCAAAGATTGAGTAGACGATAGTCGAGTTGGCTAAGATGCTCCAGGCTAATTACCTCATTCCGGAATAACTTGGTTTTCAATAAATGTGGAGGACATTTTCCATATACATGGCAATTCCTCATTACACATCTTCCAAGAGCATTTGTCCAAAATCGATAACATCTTTAATATTTTTCTTTCAATAATCCGAGGTTTTCATTCTTTTAATTGGACCAAGAAGCAGAATTTGCGACTACAGAAGTTGGAGGAGGAAAGATAAGAATTTATTCAGTTAAATTTATCTAATATCATACAGAACCTTAATCATAAATATAGTTAAGAAAAGAGTTTTAACTTGCCTACATTGTTGTCGCTGTTATCCCTCCTCATTCTTCTGTGTTTTCCAGCTGGTTATATTTATACATGACCTTTTTCATGACGATTCCATTGTAAAGCTATCTCGATTGTAGCTTTAATTTTTTCCTCCGTATTTCAAAGTAAATGGTATTTCATATATCACTTAGCTTTTGTCATGGGTCTTAATATTCTCAAGTTATATCTTCCATGTCCTTCACTAACGTTTGAGACTTACGCGTTCTATCTATTTATTACATATTTCTGATCCATGTTATAGTATTGTAATATATAACTTTTTTTCTCTCCGCATCGATTTTGAAAGTAATTTCTTTTTTAATTTGGAGAACCTTTCTCGTATGTTTCAATTGTTCTTTAACGTCCAACCTATCTTCTCTTTCTGTATTCACACTCACCCAATATCTGAACTCCCGTAGTCTTTCTCGTTTACTTTCTGTACCTTTTTTATATTATGTCCAATATACTAACCTGCCCTCTGGTAGCTCAGGTGGTAGCGTACTCGCTCATCACCAAGTCATCCCGGGTTTAATTACCGGTGGGGTCAGAAAAAATTTGTATCTTTTCACATTAACGTCCTAGTTCATATAGCTGTGACTACTGGAAAGCGAAACCTTCTTCCTCTATCCACCTCATCCTAGTATCAATCCTCCTATTACTAACTACACCTATTAACCCCTCCATGTGGGCCAAGTTGTTGGTAAACCCAGCAAACTCGTCCACCTTTTTACATTAGCCTACCATCCAATTCCTAGGTCCTATCGCTTCTTGTAAATAAGCTTCAATAGCACGCTACATTTCCCATTTACAGTACTGCAATGAGAAAAAAATATACTAACCTCGCCTGTCCAATCCTTGGAGAAAAAATTATAATACCCAAGAAATGTGTGATATGATTGGAAAATAAATTCTGGAACTTCCTCTAACCCATATCCTGCGACGTGTTCAATTTTGTACGTCACAAGAAAGCTTTTATCTCTGTTGCTAGTATTTTCTACAATATTTCCTTGCGTTTCAAAACTCGTGGTTTGCTACTAGCATACATCAGCCTCATTATCAAAAATATTTTAATGTGATTCATATAGTAAATGTCACAGTATCTTCGGAAATACCTGTTGATTTTTATTCTCTTGGAATTGTCATATTTCTCTGCTATATATTGATTTTGTTGTAATAATGCTTCAAATAATATTCATTTTCTGGTATGAATAAGATGTGAGAAAAATGAAATTACCAACTAATTTTCTTGTTATTTGTTCTCTAATTCTCAACCACTGTTTTTTGTTGTTTACAAACATTGTTAGGATACATTATGGTTTTGAGATTATTGCTCCATTTTTCATAGGTTAGAAGCAAGGGATATTTGAATGAGGATAGAAGGTTATGGTTTCTAGGCCATAACATTTCATGTTTTATATAGTTAGTAAACTTCACTGTCAGAATGAGTTACGAATATATTGAACGTTTTATTTAAACAATTTTCATTCAATATTTTGGTATACTTCGACATGCTATTTTCTGTTCCGTTTATTGAAAAATACGTGGAGCATGTGTTACAGTTGATCGACTTTTGTGGCTGAAAGTTTCATAATATTTCATTTTATAAATCACAATTTCTTACAGTTAAATACTTATATATTATTTTTCGATTCCAATGTGCTGTGTAATGAATTTTCGTGCAATGATTTTCGTTTTCGCGGAATGAATTTTCGCGGGGTAGGAATATATTTTGCGAATTGTTGCTGTTTTCTTATTTCTTTAAAATGTGGGATTCTTTTGAAACAATTCGTTCAAATTTGTTCCTGGACTTTGTAATCTTTTGAAGGTATTTCCATTAATCATTCTAAGTCGCTGTAGAATGATTTGATGGTTCACCAACTTTAATGCAACGCTCATTAGTCGTTGAAAGATATACGAGAAATTTTGTGCATTTTAAGACAATTCTCTGGATTCAGTCTGTTCCTACGATTCTGTGGTGTAACGCTTGTGGATGTTTCATTAGGAAAGAGAAGATACGTAAAAAGGAAAGACCTTAACCCTCGCAACCTAATAGCTTCCGGACTGTAAAAAACAAGCGTTAGCCAAGGGAGACTGAATAGATTAATTGAAGGAGAATGACTCAAATTAAGTGGAAGAAATGCACATTCTCAGCTGGAGGACCAAAGGAGCGCCACTTCCTTTACCGTGGTCGACCCCCTGTGGAAAATAACTGGGAGGATGCAATACCATCCGACTGATGTAAGGATGAGTGAATGCCGACACCAAAGCTCATTGGGGCACGAGCCCATGAGCCAGAACTTAGGAACTTAAGCCTATGATAAGTATTGATAGGTAATTTACTCCATAATTTCACTTTTCATCATCCTCCCTCATTGTGGCTACCTGAGAGCCTATGGTAGTAAAAGAACAAGGACATGTACTAATCTATTGGATAGGTTTTCCAGACTAAGCCTTGGTTCCCACTTCAAAAATCATCTCCTGTACCACGAATATTTAAGTGGCAAACTGAGCAAAACAAAGAAATGTTGCCACAGCAAACACTGTTCGTTATCGATAGATTCTATTCGGTCGTTGAGAAGCAAGAAAATACGAAACAAGCAGTGTATACGTTTTAGCCAATTTATCAATATTTTCTATCTTATTTGAACTTGATGGAAAAGTATTCAGACTTCCTAGTGGGGGACAATAAACAATGCCACCACATTTAAATTGCATACTATTTTTATAAAGATTTATTTGTGATTATCTTTGTTAATAGTAATCTATTAATTTCCTCAAAGTTCTCTTGAAAGAAGTCCCTCTCTAAAACGCACCATTTTGAACGACCGATAGTACTCATTAAGAGTGCAGTATAACCCTTATAGGACATTTTCTTCCAAGAAACACGTTCTGGTATTGACTACAAGACTTCAGCAGTAATGATACGAAAGAGACCAAAACGGTCTGATTCGATCGACATTTATGTAAAAAATGTACAATACATTGCTTGGAGATTGAATGGTATTTCTGTTAATTTTCTGCTTTTCATTCGTAAATGTCGATCAAATCAGATTGTGATTGGACTATTTTTTCTTCTTTATGTACGAAAAAATGGCAATAAATTACTTAACTTACACATTATAATTATAAAATTCCCCCTAAAAAATCATATCCAGTCGATATACTGAATGAATTTACCTCATGATAGTGCTGAGATTTAATATGTTTTTCAAAGAGGAGACAGTTGTTTTAAACGTATTTTAATAACTGTAGAAGAAAACCAGGAGACAATTGTTCATCTGGAAAATGAGGTTGCTTTAAACGTAATGATGTGATAAAATTAATATGTGAGCGAAATGTAACAAAAAATACTATCAATTAATTTTTCGAAGCAGCAAGAAATCAAAACAATATCCGAGAAGAAAGCAGTTAGAGCCTTATATGTGTGAGAAAATGGTTCTTAAATGGTAATTCAGCGAATTGGAAAACTTTGGGACGTTTCTTAAAAACACGTTAAGTTACGCAAAAATTAAGAATGAAAAGTATTGTTAAATCATAAAATCCCTATTTGGTTTAAATGGTGGGTTTGTTGGGAGAAACTAGCTTGCACTCTTTATAAGTAAATTTTGATATCATAATCTTCCAGTTTACTTTAAAAATGAATAGTTCATACTTTACAACCGTTATTTTGAAGGAAATAATCATTTTTATTTTTATTAGAATTGGCCACCATGCGTTACTGGTTCGAAGATTATCTGGGACATCTGACTGAAAGGTTTCATAAAGAATCCAACGTCTTATTCGATATAAATAAAAGTAACAACAAAAAAGCAAAATAATATAACAAGTCTTTAAGTTCGTGAATTGCTCTTCCCAATGGCCAAGATTTATAAATAATCTAAATGATAGTGACAAAAAAAACTGGACCTCGCTATTGCTACTAGGAAGGCTCTGAATGCAATGAAATGTAAAACGACTTGTTTCTTTGTCAGGTAATGTAATATTTACGTACGTTTCTATATGTTCTGATGTTAATAAAGAAGTATAAGTTTTAGTTTAAATTTACTTGAGGTCATAAATTTGATGTTCCCTCCTACTTCTCATTTGGTCATTATTTATGTTAGATTTCGAAAATGCAACAATACAAGTAATAGATCAATTGTCGTCTAATGATTGGTGATATACGGGGATTATACGAAAAAACGAGATATTATCCCACTAGATCATTGAGTAGGTGATTTATTCAGTGAATAGTGGACTAAACCATCGGTGGATGCATTAGACCCTCCGCACATGGGTCGACTTTTATGCAACACGAGATAAAAAGAACTTATATCGCAACAATTACTTTCGTGGGTATCCAAGTTTGTGCTTGAGTAGAAATTACTCAGGAGATTCACATCTCTCGAGTGCAAACTTGGGTATCAATAGATGTAACGATAACTATTTTTATCTCCCTTGGCAAAAGAGTCGATTCGTGAGCGGACGATCTTGGTGATTCCACATTCGACTCAACGAAGAGTAACTAGCTGATTTCCCCCTACTTCACTAACAAGTTTTTAATTTCTCGCGCTGACAATCGGTCTTGAAACTCCATAGATATCTATTGAAAATGTTTGTCGTATTCAATTGTGAATCAAACCACAATTGTGCCCCTCAAGTGGCTCAGGTGGTAGCGTTCTCGCTCTTCACCAAGTCATTCCGGATTCAATTCCCGGTGGGTCAGAAAAAAATTGGAGCTTTTCACATTAGTGTCCCAGTTCATATAGTTGTTACTACTGAAAAGCGAACCTTCCTTCCTCTATCCACCTCCTGCTATTACTAACCACTTCCACTAACTCCTCCACGTGGGTCAAGTTTCTGGTAAACCCTGCAAACCGGCCCACCTATTAACAATAGCCTACTACCTAATGGCCTACATCCTATCGCTCCATATAGATAAGCTTCATTATTTATTTATTTACTTATTTATTACATTTCGCCGTCCCGTTACTATATAGTTGCTACCGGGGTTCCATTCCTCATCCATATATGCCGATACTTGGACTCTAACGGTGATATCGCATTCGATACCCTCTTTATGGATAATTTGCCTTATGCCTTATGGATAATTTCCGTTGTAAACTAGTCTACTAGCACAATTCCAGCGACTGTGTGTTATTGTTGTATATCTTCAGAGCTAATCTGTACTGGATTTTTGTATTTGACTGTACATCATTGTGTCCGTCATTATATTGCAGTAATGTGAACAGGACACTATCCCTCCACCAAGTCTCACAACATATCTGCTATCTCTTTCCACTTCGTTATCGCTTGATGTTTAGGTTGTACCAGTTGGCCTAACTGAAAGGACAGAGTTGCCCCTCCCCATTTTTAGGTTCTATCCTTAACCCCATGGATGATCGTTGTTTCTATTGTCTAGCATATAGAGGTCGAAGTACAAACACTTTCTCAATATATAAGGATGTGGCATCATATAACAGCTGCGTTCCGATAAGTCGTGACAAATCCGTCCACACATATAAATTATTCCTTTTAAGATGTTCATACCATCCCTGCGCTCCACACCATAATGAGGGCAGTCGAACAAAATGTGTATTACCGTTTCTTCTCCTTGTCCACTGGTACATTGAGAATCGACACGTAATCCTCTTGTAGTCCAGTATTAATACACATCGTAATGACCTGTAATAGCCTCGATCAAAGGGGTTACTCGGCATAAACCATTTCTTATTTGTCACCGCATAAGTTACATATAAAAAAGGCGTATAATCCCCTACCATCATTAGCGAGATCCCATCTGATTTGCCAGATATCCCAGAGTTTTCTACGGAGTACTTTCATCCAGCCCTTATCCGATAACTGCAAGTGCTCCCGGTCTATAACATTCTTGTTCCGTCTTCTCACGTAGAATAGTACAAGTATTGCCTTTGTGGTAATATTTCTGAATCCACCAAACCAATATATTAGGCATGGTCTTTGTAGACTTGATAGTTTCCGCTCAAAATGAACAGTTTTGGCTCGCTCTCCCCACATTATACATCCGTATGTAAGCATAGGCGCCGTCGCACCCTTGTACAATTGTTTTAATTTTGAACCTGGTATGTTATGCTTATTGATACCCACATGGCATAAACCATAAACCATTTTCTGCACTTTGGAATGCAAATACGTCAAGTGTTTAGTGAAGGTAAGTTTATTATCTATCACTACGCTTAGGTAGCGAAATACCTCTGTGATACACAGTCGCCAGTCGTGCGAAATATCTCTGTGATGCACGATGAGGTCTCTGCGCGAAGCTGTTCGTTTCTGGCCAAGGAGCATCCCTACTGTCTTGTCCCGTGAAATATCCAAGTCCATCTCAGAACTATACCCGATCAGTTTTTGTAACATCTCTGATCCCTTCCGTTCTATTTCACGTCGACTGTTGCCTGAAATTAACACGACCATATTATCAGCATAAACCGAATAGCGTTCAACTTCTTTATCCAGCTGATCGAGAATAGAGTTCACGATCACATTCCACAGAAAGGGCCCCAGATGACTCCCCTGGGGGCATCCCTCCTTAAGTTTACGATAAAGCCGGTCATTCCCCATCTCAAGTACGACATAACGATCGCATAGATAATCCCTAACTAAACGTAGTGTATGTTCCTTGACGCCTTTTTTACGCAGCTCCGCCAGCACACCTCCCAGTTGACACTGTCAAAAGCACGCTTGAAATCAACGAATATCAATAACACATATCTATCTGTGGTACAATTTATAATTTCCATGAGATGTTTCAAAGTATCAGCTGTCCCTTTCCTTTTACGAATCCGTACTGATGTTCACTCAATTTATCGGCAACTGTTTTCTGAAGCTCATGTTCTAATATCTTATCTAACAATTTTCCAACAACAGGTAAAAGCGTTATTGACCTATATGACGTAGCTAGTTGCGGGTCTCAGTTGCTAGGTGTTTTGAAAAGACGCAGATCACCTATTTTCCATGCACGTGGAAAATATCCGTAATGTTTACAGATGTTGAATAGTTCCGTCATCTCAACAGCGTAGCGATTTGTCATTTTGAGAATCGTATCAGGCGTTGCCTTATCGAAACCGGGGATCTTCCCAACCTTGAGTAAATGTATTACGTCTCTTACTTCCCCCTCCGTTATTCTATCTGCATCAACAATATCATGGTAAATATATTGACGCTCCTCCATAGCACAATCCTCCTGACAATGTAATACGCCCTCCAGTAATTTTGCTCCTGTTTTCGTCCAACTTGTCGTAAAAGTGTCGTTATACTTCATACTATTCCAAATTACCGTATTTTTTTACAGCACAATTTAGCTGCACGTGTGAAAACCGAACACTTCCATTTTAGACCAGTAACAAGCAGCATGAGATTTTTCGGATTCCGAGTCCTGAGTTTCTTTGATTTATAAGACACATTTATTAAGTATTTTCTTATTTTGAACAATGTGTCTAATGAAAAATATTAGATTTTTCAAAGCTCAAGCTGGAAACCCAATGATTATTTGAAAATATGGAAATCAGATAGAGCTCTCGTTTCTGTACTACAATATACTGTAGATTTCGCTCATGCATCGAACAAATTTTCTGAAAGAAACAAGAGAGAAATGACGCTCTTCGCTGGCCTGAGATATGTTACAATAGACCTAACACTCTTTCAAAAGGGTTCTGCACTAATTACAATGTCGACGACCCTTTTAAATGGGTCTGAATCCATTGCAATGGGTGCAAATCCCTTGTAAAAAGGTCGCCGTGGACCCATTTGAATGTGAGCGAATCCAATATAAGAGGGTCATGATAAATGATTAATTAATAATTAATTATTAGAAATGCATAATAGATTTCTTCTTGTTTGAATCGCGAATTTGTATATATAGAAAATGTATGGCAACTTAAGTACCGTTAAGAAGAAATATTGTGAAAATGTTGCTATAGGAAGGGTGAAAGGATACTTGAGTATTAATTTAAAAAGCAAGAAAACGAATGTTAAACAATATTACCAAGACGTAAACAATGCATTGAATGCCCAAAAGTCCGAGAAGATTTCATTACAGAAAGGGAATACAAAGGGAGCAAGAGAAAATTTGGATAGGATCTTGGAAGAATAATTATGGCGGGTGGAAGAGATGAGAATTTTGCAAGAGCATTAGAGTAAGTGAAAAATAGCTAAAATAATAGACACAGTGATGCAAAAATTTTAGTAAATTAAGTAAGGGTAGAATTGGGGAGTAATTAGAAGTTACTATGTTACGACGCATATATTTAAAAGACAAATGAACGTAAATAAGGAGATAGTAGGCGATAATAGACGTATTTAAATATATCGGATGAAAGTTCGTTTTAGGGACACAGGATATATGATATTGTAACAGAAATAAATAGTGAGTCCCACGGATTTCGTGGTAGAAGACGCACAGTTAAGGAAACTCCAGAGAGTAACAGGACGTACCTAAGAGGGGGGGGATCGATCCCTCACCCTCGAAATCAAAATAAAATGGTCGTTTTTGTGTTTTTCTAATTTTTTTATGCGTGTCACACTATATACATATGTATAATTATATGCATATACACCGTTATATAATACACAAACTTATCTCTACATAATCTATACACGTTAGTATAAACTACGTGCGCGCGCGCTATATCCTTCCCTCCCGAAATAAAATCCTTGGTACCCCACTGTCGAGTAACAGTAGCTATTAAGAGGAGAAATATGAATGATGAAAGAAGTAAGATGAGAAGGCGACAATACAGGAGAGGGGCGACACATAAGAAGGGGAAACAAAAAAGTGACATAAAAAGTAGAGATGAACAGAAAGTCGACTAAAGTTGAGAATCATGGAGAAATTGCAAGGAAATAAATAGGGAGGCAGAGATAATAATAGTGTGCGACAAACGATTAGGAGGTGATATGAAGAAGGAAATAATAGAAAAAATACAGAGAAAAATAGAAATGAAAATTGACTTTTAGCAAAGGATCAAAATAACATGACTTATTCTGAAAATAAACTGTACTCATTAAAAATAACAATGAATGTGATGCAAACGATGAAGAGAAATTCAGGGAAAAGTAAAAGAAAAGGAATTTCAAAGTGAACGCGGATGCGATTTGAGGAATAAGAACTAAGTATCTTCAACCCACTTTGGAAGGAAAGGAAGAGTGAGAAGAAACCATAAAGAATGATTTTTTAACTCACAACTTCCGAGTACCTACTCGTGGAGGAGTGTTTGCATCGTCAACGGTCAGGTAAAAGTCGCGACGGACCGGGACTCGAACCCGGGAATTTCTGCTCTGACCGCAGGTGTGCTGTCCATTGCACAATGTCGCAATTTCCACCTGGTCGTTGACGATTCATAAAGAACGATATTGATGCGACAGGAAAGAAATTGCGTAAATTGTAAAGGAAAAAACAATGTTGTCGGCACTATATAGAAAGAAAGTCCAGAGAATAACCAAGCGCAAAAGTTTTTCAAAGGGAACATTTGCTATGGGGTTTTAAACCTGAGTATCAAAATTTACCTCCTGGGGAAGTTAATTTTTAAAAAATGCATAAGTATTCTTACATAATCGTAATTTACCTTAAACATGCATTATTTAGCTCAAAACTTTCCATATTCCCAGATCCCCTCCCACACAAAAAAATTATGTATCCTTTATATTTATCGATAAAATGCCTAAATATATAGAAAACAGGATACGATCTCATGATACGGACTGTCGGATATCTTATTGTTAGCTGCCCAACGGTTTCGTTCCCTCTTTTACTTCATTTTACATACGAAATCAAAATTTGTAACTCATTTTCAACGTGTTTGGAATTTTGTTTTACTGTTCTGTGTTTTAACTTGGTATTTTACATTATGCAATACGTGTACTACTTATACATTGCAGCCTCATAATGAGGTTTCGTGGATCCCCGATATTTCTTTAATTCTTTTACTTGAACTTAAATAGTCTGGGAAGTTTTTACCACTTTTCATAGTGATACTATCATGTGATACTGATTATGATAGATATGGCGTCAAAAATAAGTTTAATAAAAATTTTTGATGTTGATGAGAATGAAGAAAAGTCATTTAAATACTTCTGTTTTTGTATTCGTTTCATTATGAACACTCAATCTTTGATAGAAACTTAAAGGCCCAAAATCAGTTACTGTTGAATAACTATTTCGCTACGTGATTAAATGAGATTTTGCCTCTCGGTTTTCCAGCCTCTTCAGGAAAATAGAATCTTAAAAGTGGTGTTACTTTTGTTTGTAGGTAGTAATATTGAATTAAATCTCAGAAAATTCATTTAGATTTAATTGTGGTTTGAACCACATTCGTAATTGCAAATTACGTCGTCTGGTAAAAAGTGTTAAAAATCGCGAACTGTCTAAGGAATGGTTATGATATTTAGTGAGTACATTGACCTAATTGTATTCGTTGTGTTGCTTAGTAAGTAATGGAAGTACTGGGATGAACTATTCGATTTTGTAAATAATTTGTATTTCCTGTATACAAGGACCCCGATAGAAGAAAAATATGGGCACCAGTTCTCCTTGTTTTTCAGAACCGATATCAGAAGAAAATTTGAGATTTTTTTCTGTTCTGATTCTGAAAACATTTTATTGTGTTTATTGCTAAACCATAACCATAGGACGAATATATTAAGAATTTTAAAATAATGGATTGCAATAAATGAATTACAAAATAATAATTTGCTACTTATGGTAAGCATTAACGGAGCATTCTAGTTTCCTGTATTAAAATGTTTCTTTCTTATTCTGATAAGTTTTAATACTTCGTGATACTTCTCCTGGTCCTTTCAATTTTCTAATTTCTTCAAAAGTGCTCGAGAGTGACTTGAAGCCAGGACATTTCAAATTACCTCATGTACCTCTCGCTCCTCTGAGTACACTGAAAACCCAACTATTTATTTTATTATTTAATGGTAAATAACAGATATTTGATTGTTTTGAAATCCAATTAATTAAAAATAACTTTTTGAATAGGTATTCGAAAACAATAATTTAATACGATATCTTGAAAATATTCAGTGATTTCATGAAGGAAAATCAGTGTTACAAGCTCTCCAAACTGAGAGTAGTAACATGAAAGATTGGATCAGCTCCAAGAGAGAACGTCTTCAAATCAATGCAGCTCCGGTTCCGTATTTCGTGTGAAACGACCTTCGCTACTAGCACTGCCCACCCCTCTCCGCTTTTCGTGTTTCCTTCCTCGATACTGGAGCGGGCGGGCGTTCGCGGCAATTGGCATGGACTCCACGTGACATCCGCCGCCTTCTCAAGAATGTGCCAGCCTCCCCGAGGCGAGGCGAGCACGCCAGCCAGAGGTAGAAAGGACGGGCCACAGCCACTCTCTTTTATATCTCACAGCTGGATGTGCAGTGACCTCGATAAGGGCGAGCAGCGGCGTTGCTAGGACAGGTGGCAAGGAGTGTGGCGAGCGAGACGCGGCAGCAACGCAGAGGTTGTCCGACGAAACGAGCGAGCAACCGTCCGACCGACCGGCGCGGCACCCGCCGTCGAGTGTTAGTTCGACCTGGCAGGTACAATTAGTAGTCGAGTTCAGCTTCGAGAGCGTGCTCTGCGAGTAGCCCACGGAGAGCGAAGCAAGAAGCAGTAATAACGAGCTTAGCACGTATTCCATTACAAAAGGGACTCCCAAATGTAAAATAAAATGCATGAAGCATTCCGCCATGTTCGTCTACGAATAAAATGTATTAATAATAACCCTGTGGAGTACTTCAAGTGTCAAATTCACGAAGAAAATCGCGTTATAACATATGGAGTACATGAAAAAAAAGAACATAAATGTAATACATAACAATGACAGATTAAATCTCTTGAACCACAAAGAGTTTAAAAAAATTACTTTCAGTTTAAAGTACCGAATAAATTAGAGGTTGTTAAAATTCTTAGCTTCACGTTCTCCAAGAAGTATGAAGGTTTCAACTGGTAATCCGTACTAATGTGTTCACATGTAATTAAAGACCGTCCATAAATTACGTGACGCAAAAATTTCCATTATTCAACACACCTATAAGGATACATATCACCCCCACCTTAATACTTGCATAGCGCTACCCCTACTCCCTGCCCCTGTTAGGTTTTTTTTGTGGGGCTTTAGGGCTCGTCAATGTCATGCTATTGCCCCTGTTAGGAAAATTTTTGTTGATTTTCGGAAAATGTAAGGACAAATTTGGATACACTGACTTAATCGTTCAATCCCCATTTCCCAGTTTTTAACTGCCCCATCGCTCCATTTGAGTAGATGGATTACAGCGACAAACATTACGTTAGAATCACACTATCAAACATCCTATAAAACTTTGCATTACGTAACACAAAGTTTAACATACCCCTACCTTGTCGTAATGTAGTATTACGATATCAACACTCTTTGGGTGCGTTACATATAATTAATGGATGCTCCCTCATGTTTTCAAATACTTTTCATTTCAATCGATTTTTGAAAGTGCAAGGGAAATAATAGACACATGAGAATAAGACACTTCAATTCGTAATATCGGAAAAGGTATTTAGGATAAAAAACGTATAATTTTCAAAAGAGGTAATGAGAGACAGTAAATTCAAAATTTAAAAACTTTCAAGATAAGCACTAGTGACTGAAATGTATTCACTTCATTACTACTATCTTACTAACAAATTTGTAACACTTTTACGTGAAAAAATACATTCACTTTGAACTTGCTCTTTGTGTTCGCGGCCTTTTGTTATCGAAAACTGTGTAAGGGTTTTGAAAGTTATTGATGAGTATTTTTTGTCAAAGGTTATAATAATTCTATAATTTTGTAAACCTTGAAAACCTTTTTTATTTATTAATTCTAACATGTAGTATTAAGAGACAGCAGCGAATTTTGCTTACTTTGCGTAGGGTACCGAAAAATGAACATAAGTGACATAACAAGTGGCCACAAAAATAAGGTATCTATACAAATGTCTAAAACCAGAAACAACTATACATTTGTTTAAAAAATGTAGTAAATGAAGTGTGTAAATGTATATTTACTTTTCACCTAATCATCACATATGTTAATATTAATTTCTAGAATTGATCACAGAATCTATGTTTTTCAACAACAGTTTTCTTGAATTTTGAATTGTACTTTAGTAATTTTTAAAAATATATCTTATCAAACCATCTAATTTTTATTTTCATATAGTTGGCTTATCTGGTCTATGTTGATTCTGTAGAATAAAAGAAAATCATATATTTACATTCTTTGAACAAATATTAAAATAAACGTCTTTCAAGAACCAAATTATGAAACTCATTTTTCCACTAAAAATATTTTGAAAACAGCTGTAAGTATTTCAAACTCAAAACATTTGACCGATTCAGAGCTGTCTGATGAGATCTCCCATTGATTTTACAATTTTTTGAACGGGTAGAAACTGGTGAAAGTTTCAAAATGGATGGATGTTTTCAAAACTTTTCTGAGGAAAAGTGTTATTGTAAAACTCAGAGAGGTTCATTTAATAAATTAAATTCGATGTATTTATTTAAAAATTGTTGAAAGTAATGCAATTTTTGTCCCTTATCACTCTTTTTACCCTGTTTTCCCTATTTAAATATTAAATTATTAACTTTTCAATTGTACTCTTTATGAAATTTTTTTGTATTCTGAGCTTCGATCATGGTAAAGCAGACACGTAAACAAGTTGTCATACATAGAACAAATAGTCTCTATTTATACTTACACCACATATAACATTCAACGCGTATTGACCCTGGATTCGGATCCTTATTTTTTAAGTTACTGATCATACAACATATTACTTCCAGTCTACCTCGTTTTGACGGAGAGCGTTCAATCTGAATTGTTTGTTTTTTGGATAGTGCAAAACTAGAGTCGAAACATTGTATTGAATGCTAAAAGTGATGTGAGTGTAAAGAAAGACTTTGTCGTTAACTTGTCTCCATGTATGCTTTACCAAGGTCTAAATTGAGAATATGAAAATTACAGCAATCTTAAATAGAAAGTTAAATAAATGATTTTCTAAGTATAATATATTTTGGACGTTTCGAAAAGTCTGAGAATTTCTCTGATGATCATATATGGGGTCGAAAAAGCTTTTTCTTAGTCTATAAATATTTAATACAAGTTTCTATTTCACATACTTGGATCATGCAAAATGCAGTCAAATTAGCAGACTGTATTATTTATCTTTAATTTAATTTTTTTTAAGTCAATTCGACATCTACAGCCACATAAAACATCTGGAGTGAACTTCACTCAACTTACAGTTATACCTATTAGACAAAAATATCGTAGTAGAAATAATCATGATGAAGCCAACATTCAGTATAATTAATAAAATATCCGAAATTATTTAATGGGAAGTAGAGTTGTACACATAAACATTATCAATCCTCTATAACATTTATCTGTTAAATATGTATAAAACTATTTAGACTTATAAAGATTAGCTCATTAAGTTTGGCAGTTACATTCGATACTGCTAAAGCAAATACAGTATGCGTGAATTCTTTTCTTCGTTGATGATTTCTGTGCCATTCCCTCTTAGGCTAAATTCAAAGAAGACGCTTCCCAAACTTTTTATGCGATGTAATTTCTCTCTGTATCTGAGAAATGGTGCGACGTATGGAAATGTTTGGCAATCTTCACGCAGAATTCAATACATTAGGCGAAGGAATTCCATTTCTTTAGATAAAAGAAGGGAGTTCGCTGAAAGAGCACTTGAACATACATGGTTTCGATAAATTCAACAGACCTTTAAAATGAATTAACAAATGGGAACAATCCTTTTAAAACACCTATAAAGTACAGTGATGAGCAAACGTTTTTGTGTAACACAGTCAACGTATAGGACATCTCTTTTTCCACGAAATTTTAACAGGGTATGAGCTCTTTCTGAAATAGGCCTGCCTCCAGAGAAGGATTGGATCTCTACAGCATTATCATCAGCCCTTGAAGGTTTCTACCTGATGATGTGTAGGTTCATCCGTATCCTTATCTGTGCAGTCAAACAACGATCTTTCTGGTTTGATTTTTGTCGAAAAGAGGTTCTTTTCCTTCTGTCTGTTTAATTTCTGAATCCTGGCATCCCCTTCATTTCTGAGGTTCTCTTTCTCGGGTGTGCAGAAAGGATTTTGGTTGGCCCAGTTTTTCTCTTCGTTTACTTCCTAGGATTAGATTCTTCAGAACCCGGTCTCTTTGTAGTTGAGACGCTTGAACGAGAATGTTTTAATACTACGATTTAAAAAATGTTTTAATACTGACAACGGGGTATTGATAAGGGGGTATTGACCAGTTTTGCTGTGCATGTAAAGTTTGAGTCGTATTCACTTGACTCCTTCTTTACTTCTGGGCATTTTTACAAAATGTCTAGAGTAAAATGGAGCAGAAACTTTATAAATAGTCGACTCAAAAGATGAATGGTTCTGTTGGACTGAAGCTAAGTTGAATGCTATGAGAACAAGTTCAGTACTTCCATGTACGGTTCATTAAATCATACCTGTGTCTGAGATATGTTCCAAGATAACATACCTTCATTGTTTCATGAAGTATGAGCTCTTTCCATGACGAGGGGAAATGTAACTAAAACAATTCGAAATGTTGGTTTTTACTCACCAATTGGCTATGCTGTTTGGGGTTTCACAATTACCCAACTTTATTACTTTTGCTTGCATTTTAATTTTTAAAATTGGAATGGTATCTGCCAATGTTTTTCTATCATGTTTATTCAAAATTTCACCTGCTTTCATTTATGCTTTCTTAGTAGCTACTTAGTAACATCATCTTCCATCCTTTCTTTTTTCCATTTTTGTTGAACTTCGATGAGTTCATGTTTACTTTTCCAGTACAATAGCAGCTGTACATTAGACAGTTTCTTTCATCCGAAGTAAGCCAAGAGGTGTATTTTCGAAAAAATTGGAAATGACTAGATTTGCTATTTGACATCCGTCTCCGAAGTGTTATGTAGAGAGTGTATTTGGGTTTCTACTTGTTACTCGTATCTTCTTTATTTCGCCCATTTTTGAATGATTTTTAATCGTATGACTTGAAACTTATTCTTGTTGTACATTGGCAATTCTATGTGCGCTTATCGTTTCTGCACTCTGCGCTTCATATTGTTCTGATCTTCTATTATCGGACCTGCCTCTTTTGGGTTATGTGGGTTATTGTGAAGTTGCTGACTCAAATTTTCACGTTCCACTTCGCGGCTATTGAATAATCACTATTTCGTCAATTTCTGGACTACACATTTTCTGCTTTCCTATGAATATCCTGACTGTAATTTATTATTATTATTGTTAAGTTACCTAGGGCTCTAATAACCTAGTTGTTGGAAAGACCTAAAGCCCCAATGTAATAATAATAATTGTCATATCCAAACAGATTGAGAAAATAAAGTACAAAGACCTAGCCAATTGATGTCAGCCGGATGTGGAATGTAAACACCAAAATTGTTCCTTTCATTATTAGTGCGCTAGGATTAATACCAAGTGATCTGAGAAGGAGGTCCCTGGATGTAGCAAATATTGTACGTTCCAAGATGTGCACGCAGTTCCATTACTTCCTTTGGAAACTGGTTAAATCCCGGACTTAATTCATACTCCGACAAATACTATTGATGTCGTGAAAATGGCAGAAATAATTAATATTATTAAGCTTGATAAGTATTTATTTATTGGATCTAGAGAATGCACAAATTGCGAAGATTACAGGAAGCATTTATAAAGGGACATTTTTCCAAGACGGATTGTCGGTCGGAAAACGATCTATGGTATTGAAAGCATTCAAAGTTATTGATTATCCATAGGAGAAAAATAAATGTTTGCGCACACTGTAGCGAATGTGGCTCAATAAACGCCCTCAATTTCACTTGATTTCGTGGTCCACATAGTTGCTCCTCAGCCAGTTTTTAATTATTTATCAATAATTTGCAGGAAAATAAGATGGTCAATTATGAATGAATCAGGTTTAGTTCAAGAAAATTTTTTTCGCATTTGTAATTAAAGACCTAGTATTTTATTTCGAAAACTGAAACAAAAGTTCACCGAGAGAACAGTTCATTAGAAAACTTTTTTAGATAGAAAACTCGGACTGTTTGGATGCTCAGATTACGTCATCGTGAACATTTGAAAACAACTCTTGATCTTAGCTGTACTCAAAGTCATCTTACTTTGCCTCGAGAAATCCTCTTAAGAAAAAAACGTGAACGGAAACGCACTGTGTTTATTAGTTTATTGTATATTAGTCGCAATAAATTACTTTATTGTCCTCATCGTGGTCATACTCAGTTTGTAATAGCTCTCTTGACTATAAATTATTTATATGTTTATTTATTTATTGTTAGTCTAATTGGCTTGATGTTGGTATAGAACCTGTACTCAATGTAGCCAACACTTTTACTTCGCCATCGTCCATAAGAGTAATGATAAGAGTACCTCGTGTTCTGTTGGCAAGGCATTCGAACTTAAACCCATAGCCAACCTCGGAAACCAATCCAATTCACTTACTCTTGTGGTGCTGTTCTGTATTTTCTGCATCGAGCGTGTGGAACGAATATTACATTGTGTCTTTATTTGTTGTGTTATTAACTTGTATTTCTTTACGGCAAATAGTCACTTTTGTGACTACGATTAATATTTATTTGGATATTATACGTACCTTTTTTTGACCACGCTTTTCCTGAAATTTTTGTAGCACGCTTTCCATGAAATTTTCGCGAAGTTATCATATCAATAAGAAATATCAGTAAAACTTGAGAGTAAATTCACTGGGCACATAAGTTTGAGTAGTAAGGTTTCTTATGTCTTCTGTAATAGTGGCCATTCTATTGAATGTTTCTTTCCCGAATTAATTCGGTTTGTTTCATGCTTCGTAAGTAAAAGATGTAGCGGGACGCTTTAGCCTCACATTATCAGCTGATGAGAATGACATAGTGGACCATTACCTGCACGCATATGAGTTTCAAGGATTTGTTTCGTAGAGATTGGCAATTTGTTTAAGGCAGCCATATTGAATAATTTTTGGCAAAGTATCGTGATTTTGAGTAAAGAGTGAACCATCAAATTTCAACAATTCTATTTCACTTATATATTAGTGTGTTCCAAAAGAAAACGAAGTATAAAATAATTGATTGCTCTTCTTGTGTGTTTTAGAGGGTGAAAAATGGTTTCGATTTCACCCGACGACGTCTAAGTTCACGATCAGCCCGTATACACCCCAGCCCGTCTTGGGTAAGGGATGTCATGTACAAATTATCGTAAAGGACATCCGTGACGAGTCCACTGTTTTTGGCATCGCTGAGCTGATAGTGACATCCTGATATCCGGCAAGTATAAATTCAGTCCCCATGGAGAAAGAGACACCCCTTGACCCTCTAAAAGGAAAGCGAAAAGAGAATGAAGAGAAAAATAAATGAAAAGGACGAATTTGCATCGGATCCATAGTTGTCAGGGTGTTTGAGGTGTATAATTAGAGTATCAATGCCGTTATGTTCAAGTTTAGATAATATCGGGGCAAGGTAGGCCCTACAGTAAGAGCTGGCGATGGGAAGGGCGAGATGTAAAAATGATGCAAAATGACCGATATTTAGGTCAAAACCATAGTTTACGGGATCTTCGAGATGAATAATCATACTCCTGATGCCGCTATGTAACCATATGAGGTGCACGACACTCCTAGAGATGGGGGTTGAGAAGAGCGTACCATGAAAAATTATTGAAAATGGACGGTATTAGTGCAGAATAGCTAGAGTTGCTGAGATGAATAGAATGTATTCTTGCGCCTGGACGTGAAACTTAAAATGTTGTATACAATCAAACATTGTATTAAATTTGTATTATTTTGAATTTGTAAAATTATGATGCTATACGTATGTTTTTAAAAACTAGGAAGGAAAGTTATTTTGATTTTACAATATGGATAGATTTACTTTTTTTCTGAGTAAAAGAAGATTAGTATAAGAAATTGAACCCGAGCAACGCTGAGTAATCTTCTATTATATAAATTTCATATCTATTTATTCTTGATTTAATTCTAGAATCAGTTGGTGTTGGAAAAACACTTTTTCTCAATTATATTAGTAAAAATAAGGGATTGAGAAAACTCACCAATGCTATATAACCACAAATATGAATATAATAAATTCTCATTGGATATCAGTGGGGAAGTGAGATGGAATAGAGTTGCAGCCTTATCACAAAATTCACGTGAGCAAAACCGCGGGTACTCCTCTAGATCCATGAATGTACCTTCGGCATGTACGTACAGCCGAAGAGTGAAATGTATGATAATGAATTTTTTGTTTGTCTTTTGTTCACATTTTTCCTTGCAGTAGTTGTACATTTCTCATTTGTCCTCCCAATATAAGAACCTTATAAATGCTATTGCCATGTAAAGAACTAGACATCCTACGAAATGTAAATACATTAATTATAATAGATTGAACAACGGATGTGAATATGTAGAAAATAGAAGGAAGTTGCGTTTCCATGTGCTGTTTGCTTGTGTCTAAATTTACATCTGGGAAATCGTAAGCTAATCAATTGAATGTAAAATTAACGTTTGCTCAAGTATGTGTAACAACAAATTCCTCTGTTTTGTAAATCTGTTAAATATTTCCATAATAGATATAGCATGTTCCATGGTTTGAAAATCTTTGATGGTCCATCAATAACTGAGAATTATTCAGAAATGTAAATAGGAGTGACGTATTAGTTTAATTTTCTTTGATTAGAACGACACAATCTTTTAGTAATATTTTTGAGTACGAACATATTGTTGTGCGTATTACAGCCTAATCGGAATTTTCGTATGTATATTTTATGAATAAATATTTTATTTATTTATTCAGTTAGTTTTATTATTAGTGGAGGTGCTTCGATATTAAATTTTATAATGTTGTCGTACGGATTAGAATGTTCCTCGGTCTCTCTCTCTATCCATCTATCATGTATCTATCTATCTATCTATCTAGAGTGATTGCGCTTCTCGGGCAGCGAAAGACCTAATGGATAGATATATTAACAAAGAGTACTACAATATAACAAAACGTTTGTGTGTCTCTGTGTCCACCGCTCAGCGCAAAGGTCAAGACCTTAGAAATTCGGCTCACGCGTTATACAGAAGAGGTCCGAGAAGACTAAGCAATTTCTTCAAAATTCGATTAACGTTTTTTAAAATTAATTTTTAGGTATATCTATGTAACAATGGCAGAGAGCAAAAACCCTACGAAAAGGTTTATAGCTTCTAATGTTGCCACATATCTTCTTTATAGGGTCGGTTTGAGCCTCCTAGGATTCTAATTTTTAAGCGTTTTTTGGTGTTAGCCAAGGAGCGACGAGACCGAAAGTCGTGAAGTTTCGGCATTCGGCACATGCGTTCTCTAAAATGACTCCAAGAACCCCGGAAATCCAAGACCAAGAGAAATTAAGCGATTTTTTCGAAATGTGGTATAGGTTTTTTCTTGAACATCAGTGGCAATTTAGATAAAATAGTTGCACAAAATTCCACTAATTTTACGTTAGCAAAACAGCGCGTGCTCAGCTAGACTTCCTATAAAGCAAAACATGTGAATGCTATGGAAGAATAATAAAAAATGATCGAATAACACTTGAAACAAAGACTAACAATATAGCTTAGTTGCCGCTAAAGTGCTTTGATTTCTTTACTCCACTTTAACATCCTACGAAAATATAAGCAACAACTATTTGCAAATACGACTCCTGGCAAATTCATGCGACCGATCCGATGAAAACCTGATTCAATTGTTAAACTATACTGATAATACAGAAAGATGCGATTTCTATACACGACGTAATTTGTTTGATATTCCCTGGGACAGAATTGTGAGATCTCATATTTGCAAACTGTGTTACCTTCCACGATAAATAAATTTTGTTTAAAAAAATGTAAAGTATATTTATTGTTATAATATTCTGAGTTGTAAGCAATGAAAACTTGAAACATAATGGCAGAATTAAACATTGTCCTGGTGGGGATTGAATAGGAGCACGTTCTTCAGTATTGCTCTTCCATTGATTCGACTAATTTGGGAATAATTTTGCATGCAATTGGTGAAACAAAACTGGAATGCCAATTTCTCCTCCGCACACTGACAGGTAAACAAATTTTAGAACTCAAAATATTGGTAATTTGACAAGAGCATCAACCTATTTTTAATACCAAATGCGACGCGAACGCTCATGTACCTCGCAACTAGGTACAGTGTTCATTTTGTGCCACTTAGTCTCAACAGGACATAAACCATCGGAAATGTTTGTTTCTAACACATTTTTCGATGTCGCTGTGTGGTGTTGGAACAACGAACAATTATCTTTGAATAATTTTGAAAATAGAATTAGAGAAAAACAGAAAGTGGTACAACATCGTACAACTGTCTACCCTTTATCTAACAGAACACTGAAGATTTTTTTTCGTGGGGATTTACGGCTCGTCGACATCGAGGTCATTAGAGCCCTAAAAACTTGTGCAGGTAGGAAAAATGCAGTTATGCACTAGGGAGAGCCAACACGACTCTCCCCGCGTGTGGGACTCGCCGAATGACTCAATCGTACCCACTAAAAACCCTCCTGAATTACAACTCAAAACTCAAATATCAACATATCTCAAAACATTACGTATATCTTTATAAAAAAGGATAAGAAGAAGAAAGAGGAAAATGAAAGATACCCTAGCGTCGGGATCGAAAAGAACAAGAGGTGATCAAGGAAGATCAGGAAAGAGAAAGGAAGGAGTCTAGCAAAAGTAAGTGGAAGTAATACCAGACTCAGCTCGGGGCCCCGTGTTTGCCAAACACATACTACTAGATAAGTACCCTGGGGGGAGAACACTGAAGAAACACCACAACGAAGATATACCAAGGATTATGTCGACCCATCCGGGCTATCTCCGGTGAAGAGGGGGAAGGATAGAGTAATTACTTGCACTTTCATTTCCTTTTAGGTCAGTCCCAGAAGAATATGCAAAAAAAGGAACTATTAATCTCACGTATCTAAATGACGGCTCATTTTTCTCGTCTGAGATAGACGAATAAAATTAAATGTAAATAACACTTCTACAATGCCTAAAGATTATGTTACACAGACAATGATATGTACTCCCGACAATGTTAACCCTTAATATAATCCTAATGCCACCAGTGCTTTCATTTATTTGACATAATTTTGGAATCGAAATTTTTCACTCTAAGAGTAGCTTTTACATACTCTACACAAGGGGACGTAAAATGCCTCAGGGGAAGAGGCACATTACACTGAGTAATTGCAAGATGACTAGTACGTCATTACATTTTTTAATAAATGTTAATTATTTTTATGATTAATCTATCGGAACATACTCAAATTTAATGAAAAATGTCTCCAAACTCGACTTTTTTCCTCAAGGACCCGGAGAAAGAGAAAGGGGTTAGTTTGCGAGAGAAGAGTTTGCGTCGTTTGGACACGATTCGGCGTCTCTTTGAAGTCTGCAGGTAGCAGTTAAGCCCCACCGGTGGCGCAGGTGGTAGTGTTTTCGCTTCTCACCCAGTCATCCAGTTCGATTCCCGATGGGGCCAGAAAATTTGTAGCTTTTCACATTAATGTCCCAATATGTCATATAGCTGTGACTACTGAAAAGCCAACCTTCCTTCCTATATCCAACTCCTACTAGTATCAATAACTAACTACTTCTACTAACCTCTCCACGTGGGCCAAGTTGTTGGCCCACCTACTAACAATAGCCAACCACCCAACTCCTATCTCCTATCGCTCCATGTAGATAAGCTTCAATAGCACGCTACATTTCCTTTCTACAAATACAACAGCTAAAAAAGGTAGCAGTTTGTGTTTATCGTTTGCATAGTCTGGACGCGGCCTAAGGAAAGTTGTATATGAAATGCAAGAGTCTGTCTAGCAGGCAAACTACTTAAGAAGGAATTTTCCTAGTTTACTCTTCATTTTACTGCCGGTTGGTAATCTGTTTTAAGAGAGATAGTACAACAAGAACTACAATAATACAGTGATTTGATGTAAGGTTAGTCTGTTTGTTTCCCACACAATTTATTGCAAACATTTGGTGGGGATTAGTCACATTTAATAGGTTATTTCATGTATGTAGTTAATTTGGTGTAGTAATATATATGTAGTTAATTTGGTGCTCATTGGCTCACGAGTTTATGTGATAGAAATATAAGCCATTCGTAGGTAAGGGACGTGTCCCAAATTGATTCTTGACAATACTTGTGTAGGCTTCGTACGGGATTTTGTTTCTTTGTATGAAACGGCCTTGAATCTGTCACAACACGCAACGAGTGTATCCTTCATTTCGATCTCCAAGATTTCACCTATCCCTCTCGTCTTCCTATGAAATTTCATTGTTCTTCCTCTATCTAAACCACTTTTGCCATCCTGTCCTTTTCGTATTTTACTCGTCTTCTCTCACTCGACATTATTATTTTTTCCTTTTTTACACGAAATTATACACCTCTTTCCCTGCATGTATGAGAGTACAAAGAAAGGGTTGAGAGAGTAATTGGAGATTATTAGTTTTAGCATGATCACTTATGATTTGATAAGATTTATTCAAAATCATATTTAAAATATAAATCGAATAAAATGAGACAAATTGTTCTAATTCTCCGAATTTGATAATAATGAAATAATGCAGAAGAATATCTCTACATGACGATAAACGTCTTCCAGTGTGTGTTGAAAATCTGAAACCGTCACAACAGAAAAAGAGTAGAATAAAACGTTTCGATTGTTTAAAAATAATTTAGGACAAGGGTTTACTATCATGATTCAACGTCCCGGTATCTTGAAATAAATTTAATAAATTGCACCTCGCAATTCGAATGAGTTGAAAGTAAAACAAATATTGAAATATAAAGCGTGATGTCTCTTGAGGATTGCGTCTTGTTAATTTGCACATTCTAGGAGAACTACCATGAAGCGTGAAAATCTGTGTTCTCGCAATTCTCGCGACGCGTAAGATAAGGTGACGCATTGTGTCGATCAATACTGGTTGGATGAAGCGTTGCATTTCGTACCTGAAGTATCTGGAACTTAATTAGTTGTACAGAACACAAGGTCTTAAAATTGTTGCATGATGTAACGAATTTATGTACGTATTATCTACGTACAGTTTTCGACAATGCACCAGTGCTCGGCACTTCTGGTTTTAGAACGTAATAATTAGGCTTTAGAGTACTTTTTGGCTCCGGTTTTATTTTTGACACAATATTTAATTCCTTCTAAATCATGAAAAAGGAATTTTATGTCAGGAATGACGCAATAAGACATATTTGAAACAGCAGTTTTGGCCATTCGTCTGAATGTCAGAAATGAAAGGGGTTTGACTAAGAAAGCTTTGATTGAACTTCAATTTTTCGTCAAAATATTTTGATAAATCACGAAAGTTCATTATCTTCACAATTAGGGTGTTTTCTCATAAACTGCAACTTTTATGGTTGGATTTCTGTTGTTAGTAAGGTATAAGCGGGTGCTGACTACAAGAGCGCAATTGTACACATGTTTTCTGATGTCAACACATAAAATTAAGAAATATAAGAGCAAAAGAAATTGCATAGAACATTTCTTTGCCACTAATGATTGGAAGTTTGAATTCTAGAATTCTCAAACAATTCACTGAATACTATATTTAAGTTCCCAAAACCAGTCACTGTCGGTTTATAAAAGTGAAAATATCGTAGTATGTTTCATATTTTATTGTTGTCAACTATTTTGTTCAACATACGTAAGATGTTTCTCTAATATTACAAAGAATTCATTCATGTTGAAGTAAACAGTACCATTTTGAGGTCCAAACATCATGACCCTGGCTCATTCATTTTCGACAATGTCCACTACTGATGAAAAAATGAGTAATAAAATTTTATTATTTTTGCAGCAGCTCGATAAGTTTTAATTTAGAAAATTATCAGGGAAACAAAAAAGGAGGGGAAGAACAAAACTGCAGGCTCAGATTTCAACAATTAGCATAAATAATTGTTGTATCCATTCTAGAAATTTTGTCCATTTCATCGGGTTCTTCAGCCATTCCCCTTTGGTCTGGCGACAAAATGATACAGAACACAATTTGTTGGAAATTTAATGTACATTATTTCGGTACAAGAGGTTGTGTTGTACAAATGCATTGTTTTCAAATTATAGGCGAAAAACTGAAGAAAAAAAAACCATTGATAGAGAAGAAATTTATCTTTTTCCTTGATTTGCTTCTCTTCGCCACTTAATTACTAGACTAGAAGTAAAATGTGCATTTGATCCAATAAGGTAGTGTTTGGTAGGACAACCCCAATTTTTTTATAAATAAAAAAAATATTTTCAAAGACAGAGCCAAGTCCATGACTCATTTCTGAAATTGCTGCCCACCGGCCCCAGTGTATGGGGGTTCATGAGACGGGCACACGTAGACCCGTGTAGTCCTAATCCTTACGGAAGTGTCGAGTTTAATGGTGAAATTATCCTCTCACCTGAGAATGTCGAGTTTAAGTATGCCCGTGGTGGCTAACAGGGACACTTGGGATACTTCCCCGAACTCTGTCGACCCATCTACCCCTAACGAACTCACCGCTCGGCCACTCCACGGTACGCTTTTCTGGAAAATTGTCATTAATATGGTACTAGAAGCAATGAAAAAGGGAAAAGTAGAATTGATAGCATATGCGGACGACATAATGATTATGATTGAAGGAAATAGTCGAAGAGAACTTGAAACCAAAAGCAACACAATGTTACAGAATTTTGAGACAAAATGTACAGAGTTGAGGCTAAAATTATCCCAAACAAAAATGGAGGGATTTGTCATAGGATTAAAACAACGTGGTCGAAGTAGAAGAGAGCCAATTATTAAATTTCCCAAATGGTGACTGAAGATCAAGAAAACAGTAAAATATTTAGGGATTATGGTAGACGAAGCACTGACATTTACTGCACATGTAGAATATATAGAACACAAAATCAAGAAAATAATGTATTGGTTGCAAAAGATAGGAATAAGTAAAACGACAATAGGACAAAGGCAGCTTGTACAGTTGTATCAAGGAGAGCTGCGCCCGCATATCATATGAGGCACAAGCTTGGTTTGCGCGGAGCAAAATACGACACATGGAAAGAAGGTTATCCAGTATACAGCGAAGTTGCCTAATACCACGAGGGGAAGAGGTACAACTCGGAGAAGTAAAAATAAGTCAGACCATGAAAGGTTGGAAAGGAAGATTAACACGAGAATTGATTAAAATCTGGGCGATACGGTGGGAAAAAGCAAAGGAAGGCCGTATAACATAAAGGTTTATAAAGGATGTAGAGTTTACTTATAAGAGAAATAAATGGTTCCGCTCCACGCTGGCAGTGTTTCAAATTTTGACAGGACATGGTCAAATACAACACTATTTATGTAAGAGACAGTTAACAGATGATGCTCAGTGCAAAAGTGAGAAAGAATTAGATACAGTCCGTCATATTCTACATGACTGCGAAATAAATGGGAATGAACGAGCTAGATGGCAAAGAGATCTCCTGCAACATGGAATATTTTTAGATCAGGATTGGTCTACATACATCTCTACAGAACAGGCGTATACAAGTTTTGAAGAGTATGTGAAATTAGCAATGTGTATTTGACAAGAGTATGGCTAGATGGTGGGAAGTTCCCCACCTCGCGGTTGGGACGGGAAACATATATGATTGTGTAGCACATATGGATAAGAGGGAACAGCAAAAAATGGCAATAAACCAAAACCCAGGTAGTGACCACATGGTTGGTAAACCGGGTTAATGGAAAAGAATAACAAAAGCTCTTATTCACCTACTGGACCAAAAAGTTGACAATATTACTTCTTCATTTGACATTTTATTACCATTTTAAAGCAACAGTTTTATTCTATATTAAACTACAAATAAAATGAATCCAAATACAATATAATTGGTATTAAGTTAAAAAGGATAGGATCAACCGTAAATAGAAGAAATAACCCGTTAATTTACTTTGTAATTGTATGTAGATTGCAAAAATTATATTAAAACGGTAATAAAACGTTAAATAAAATTGTTAAAATTTTCAATTTTGGGGGTCACTAAGAGCTTAACCCTGGAGAGATAGAGTGGTGTGCTCATTACGGGTGGAGGAACTGAGTTCCGGGAAGTGTCCTGAGCTTTAAGGTGTCATTTTCCTTAGCCTCCCAGTTTAATCCCTTAACAGTTTTCCCTGACCAGAAGGGTATACTGTTAAAAGGAGGTTTTTGAGGGAAGGTCAATCTTTTTTTTACCAATGTATTCACATTTTTACACAGACAACGTTTTGAATAAATATATTGTCTTCCTCAGGGCTTGTACTGAACTACTTAATCTAACATCTTTCATCTATATTACTTCACATTTTTTCGTATCTTTCCATTAATACTAACACCAACAAGTTAACAGCATTAAAAGAGAAACTGTGTAAGAAATTCACCTCTACCCGAAGGAAAACCGGAGAAAAAATCCGGGCCAGGATGGGGCTACAGAATTAATGTACACAACCGTCCCAAAGTTGAATACACATGAAACTAAATTAATATGAATCATAAGACACAACACAATCATGCTAGATGCCAATGATTGATTTTATTACGTTAACAGTAATTTTTTTAGAGTGATGAGCGATGTTTTAAATATCTGAGATGAGTGAAAGGATCTTTTATTGTGAATGAATAAATTTTGTATTCACCTGAAGAGGACTGTGTTCACAGTCGATACATAGTGTTTTAAACTGTGTTGAACCCATAGTCTGAAAATTATGAATTTGTGTTTTATTGAATAAAGTATTCAGATAAACTATTCTTTATAATAAATATTTCAACTCTTAACTTCGAGGTACCTTCTCGAGGAGGAAAGGTTACATCACCGTAGATTAAGTATTATTACCGCCAAAAAGAAATACAAGTGAATCATGAACATGATGGAAGAACGTAATTTATTTAAAAATTGTTTTGCCCGCTCACGCAGCCTTATTGGAACCCACTCCCTCCCCACCAAACCTGCTTTCAGTGAAGCCGACAAAATGCATTTCTTCTTCTAAAACCCCCTATACACCAATCATGGGGTCTTGGAGCGCTCTCTCCCAGCCGTGCGGTGCCAGAGGAGACTCGCTCCCTGACCTTTATGTAGACATCACCGGTGCAAAACACTCACATGTTCGTCTTCTAGTTCTCTTTTTCTTCACGGGATCTGTTTCATTGTCAGCACTCATGGTGTTTCAGTCGTCATGACCACTGCAATTGGGAGATAAGCACGAAGGGCAAGAATCTCGGTATCTTAGCTTCCGGGTTGTTGCTGCGTCATTTGTCGAAGAGCGAATGCCCTGAAGAATACCTCAGTATGGAGGTCGAAACATCGGCTCTTCGACAAATGACATGGTAACACCCGGAAGCCAAAATACCATTGACATCGGCCGCCGAAGCCTACGACGGCAAGGATCTCGGTGTCCAGCAGGAGAGCAGACAACTTTCCTTCTTCTTCTGGCGGCCATGAGATTGTTTCCTGTTTCTCACATCCGTTACAACACGACTTCAATCGACTCTACTCCACATTTTTTCTGGTATTTTGTAACGTGGTATTTAGTTAAGTCCAATTCATTGACGAATGTTCTGACTCTTGATCCGCGCCATTTCATTAAACGTGACTCGTCTCGATGAACTTTTCTGTGAAGTTAATCATTCACTAACAACCTACTGAGACAGGTCACCAATGCAGTGCGAATATGGCGTTCAAATACGTTAGTGTTTGCAGTGCAAATACGGCGTCGTCAAAGAGGAGCCACGAGATGTTGTTCGCTTTGTTGGTTGTAATGGAATGAAATCCATTGACATTCACTAGAGAATGAAAAAGACGTGTAGTGATTCATGTCATTCACTTCAAATATTCGCAGGGACCAGTACAATCGAAAAAATGGTTATACGTCGGTGACAGAGGTCCTCGATCAGGTCAGTCTCTCCGAACAGTGATGTCGTTTTGGGGAACATCACCCAAGTAGTGAAACGATGAACATTACTACGTACTCATGTATCCTCACGAACCACCCTCATCCTGCAATTAATCCAAGCGGCGTGAACGAACTATAAGTAAAACAAAGTGGTGCGGAGAACTTATGGGTTATGGAACATGCCAACTCCTGGGTTTAACCCTCCCAGATTCGTGTATCATTTTTCATTATCAAAGATCACTCTTTCCAGTGTCTGCCTCATCTGCCGTATTCATCAGATCTTGCCTCTATCGATTTTCACCTTTTTGAAACGCTGAAATTGGCTGTGAAGAAAGTGCGACCAAGAAACGAAAAATGCTTGCTTGGCTAGGGTCAACGTCAGAACGCTATTTTCCTAGATTCATCCATACTCTTCCCAGGAGCTGGAATATTTCATTACTTGCTAGTATTTGTAATATTGAGGTCATATTTTCTTCTGTTCAATAAATTATAAGAAATTTTTTGAAGATTATTTGACTTAGTTTGGTATACGAGGAAACGTGGCCTTTCCGTGCCAAACTTCATTCGTCTGTAACGTCGTTCGCAACAATTTCAGGACAGGTTGTAAAAAAGATTCACAGGACACCTTGTAGTTTTTCGGTTACATTTAAACTGGGGAAAGAACATTTATCTTGAAGATATACGTGCGTGAAGTCAGGGCAATAAAGTTTTTCTTCGCATTTTCGTGAAACCCAATTCAAGTGCATATAATAAATTAATAAGTTATTTTAGAAAGTTACCCGAGTGCAATGAAAATTCACTTATTTGAAATTCATTCTCCAATTTTGTATAGGCTAAATATATCAGAAATTAAGAGTTAGACGGACGGATGAAAAGTCTCGGACGTATTCAGCAGTTCAGTGTGGAAACTTGTATATTTTTCTAAAATGTGAAAGCTTTTTGGTTTAAAAAGACATCTGAAGCCAGAAAGAAGGATTGCTCATTTCTTCAGTGCAGTTACAAAGTATCCTTCAATGAATTGAGGAAAGAGTTTGTGTAACATTTTTGTTATAAAGGGTAAGGTAATTTATCTCAATTTAACAGCATAAGTTATTCTTGAATCACTTATTCAGTCCTTTTTTCAACTTACAGTTGAATATACATTTCTATTATAAAGTATAAGGTTCAACTCGAATGAACAACATTAGTTATACTTGAAGCACTTATTCAACCCTGTTTTCAATTTACTTTGAAATAGTTGTAATAAAAATTGAATGCATATTTATACGCAGAAAATCGTTTAGAGAATATAAAATTGACACAGAATGTAAAATGAACTACTACGTTTAAAAAATTAGGCATTGTGAATTGGTCATTTAAAGTGTTACAGCTGCGCAACAAAGCATTTCACGAGTTTTAGTATTTCATATCTTAAATGCAGATATACCACAAGTGAATATCCATGGGATGATGGGCCATCCCTGTAAACCATTGAATAAACCTGGACAAAGTGAGGTTCACTGACTTCTGGACGACATCGTGTATCGTGGCCTCTCTCTCCGTAATACGAAGTCCCAGTCGCTCTCAAGCGCTTCTCCCCGATGAATGGATCCACTAGTGGCTTGGAAGTTGGTACGAGGTATGGAGTATCCACGAAACGGTGTCTCCTTTGGCCTGTAAGAGGTAAAAAGTACAAATGAATACTTTCGGTAGAGCATTATTCTTCCTTGAATCCTAATAACTCATTATTAGACGGATACAACAGATTTGCTCACGAATTGGGCAGTATTTGTGCGCAGGGGTGGAACATCCTCCACGTCCTCAGTATCATGAAAGGTGTTCAAATTATAAAATCTGAACGCACGCCCCGAATAGACATGATCAAAGAAATCTTCAAGGGTTTCGTCGCTTACTACATCTCAGTCGAAATCCCAATCATCTGTGTCGAGGGAATCTGTGTATTTCTGAAGGACAGAAGTCGCATTGAGGACTTCGCGATCCATGTTGGGGAAAGGAAAATTTACTTCATCGAACACTATTAAACACACTTACTTAAACATATAACTCTACTATCAGCATTCAGGGTCTAAGCATTGGCCAATGTCACATAGTATGACGTCACATCCGTCTAATGAATTTTATACCAGAGTAGTGAAATAAGGAGACCGTGCAACTCTGGTAGTTTGATTGTACTTAACGATGAAAGAGCGTCAAATGTATTTGCCGTTAACATTACAAAACAATTTTTTCCGTAATACAAAATATTTCTTCGCAAACATTGGGAACTTAGAGGTGGCTTATGGCTTTGAGTTGAGAGGTTTTTGTGGATTTTTAAAATATTGTACAAAATTTATTTTATTGATTCTGTAATAGTAATTATTTTGTAAATTTCAGATACTAGCCCTTGAGATGTAATCGCTTCAAATGCTCTTAATAAACCAAGGTCTAATCCTATTGCTTTTATGGATATCATCTGAAATATAATACTCCAATTATTCAGCAACAGGTATTTTATCTCACTACATGACCACTTTCCAACCAGATGATAGTCACTCATGATCTCTATAACAATCACTTATGAAAACTAATGTTTGTACTTTATATTAGTACTGGATTTTCTTAAAATAACGTTGAAAACTCTGTGTATATACATCTGATTGTAAAAGTTATATCTTAATAAATGAAGTATCGTATATTAAAAGATATTATATTTTCAGACGTTTTATATCCCTGCGAATTTTCTTCCGCGTACGTTTGCCGATTTCTTATCGATTTAGTTGACTATAATATTTATCGTTTTTATTAGAATTTCTTTGTACATTATCCATCGTGTTAACCGGTTTGAGTATCTCAAAAGGTGTATTAGCTCTCGCCATGTTTCGGCCGTTCTCCTTCTACGTTCTACTTCTTGTACTAATTGCAAATTACCATTTAATTGTAATTACCAATTACGCCTATCCCCATTATGTGGAATAACACAACTTGGGTGGGGTCTCTCCGATACAGTAAAAACGTCGATTCCGGTATATCGGGATCGTATTCAAAATAACGATAACAATAATAATAAATTTATTGTCAAAAAAGCAATACAAACTGTGTAGAACCACGTAGAGGAAAATAAACTAATTTACTCTCCAAAACCAAGCTAGGGACCATCCCATCAATTCAGATCAAGGGCCCTAAGGCAGGGGCAAATTCAAAAATTTCAGCAAACTCTTAGATAAGGTAAGAAATATAATATATCAGAATATCAACAAAATTTAAAATTTAAAACAAATAATGTATTTCAAAAGTACGTATTATTATTGAACTATAGATTATTCGGAAAATAATGTTTTTAAATCGTAAGTATTAAAATAAATTCAAGATTTATTGGTTCAATAGACGCCGCCTAGTGAACCTGTTGTTTTTAAATCCGCCTCTAACGGAAGGAAAACCAGAGAAAAATCCGGGATGGGGACAAAGAATTAATGTACACAACCGTGCCTAGGTTGAGTACACATAAAACTAAATTCATAAGAATCATAACACACAACACAAGCATGAAAGAAAATAGTTTTGAAATTGTTATAAGTTATTTTGAAAGTACTACAGCAATGGTGCGATAAAGTACAAGAAGGATTTAACTTTTATTAAAATCAATAAATTCTTTTACATTTGAGAAGCACTGCTCCAGGAGGTAACTTTTAACCGCGGATTTGAAGAGATTGATTTCAATAATATCTTTTATATTTTTGGGGATGGAATTATATAGAACGATTCCCGAATGATATGACCCTTTTTGGAAAGGAGTGGTGGAAACTCTAGGACAATGAATATTTTCCTACTGTCACTATTGTGTTGGAGCACGAGACAGTTTCGTATGAAGCAAGTGTGGCACTTCAGTAGTTCGGTCGTAATAATCACGACCGCGGAAATTTTAAAATATTTAATTCCACAAGTAAATGTTTACAAGAGTTTCGGGGATGATATTTACAAGTTATTCGAACTATTCTCTTCTGAATTCTGAAAGTTTTGATGCCCTGACCGGATGTGCCTCACAAGATAATGCCGTAACGTAAATGGGAGTAAACGTTTGCAAAATAAACGCAACGGGAAATACGTGGACTAACTGCGTTAACTAAGATTCGGAATGCGTAACACAATTTGCTTAATTGGGAATTAAGATTGTCAATATGACAATTCTATTTGAGGTTGTCTTGGATATGGAGACCTAAGAATTTTTTATTCGTGACGAAATTTAATTGTTTTCTGTTTAAAGAAAGAGAAACCTGGGGTAAAGATTTTGTGATACTATTGTGAAATGACATAGCCACTGTTTTGTCAGTGTTTACAATGAGACGATTTCTATGCAACCAAGCCGAGAGGTTAGACAAAACCTTTTGAGCGTTGGCATGTTTACATAGTAAATTAATGTCATCAGCAAAAAGAACCATTTTGCAATCTGATGTGAAACCTCGGGGAACTCCGCAAGTAGGCTTTTTTCTGAAATGCATTGCTGAAGTACTTTATTCTTAGTATAGGATATTTCGACATATTGACATCTATCATTTAAATAAGAAGTTAGCCATTGATGTGGAAGTCCACGAATGCCTAAAGAATGCAATTTTGAAAGGAGAATTTCGTGATCATTGACATCGTATGCATTGGATAAACCAAGAGAAACACCCTGAGATTTTCTCTATGGTCAAGAGATGTGGTAACATTGTTTAAGAAGGAAAATATGGCGCTTGTAGTGGAAAAGGATTTCCGAAAACCGTGTTGATCGTCAGAGATGTTTTTTTTTTAATTAGAAGACGCTTATAACACAAATTTTCTCGGATTTTTGAGAAAGTGTGTAGTGGAGATATTGGTCGATTATTTCCGATATTGAGTTTGTTTCCTTTCTCGTGTAAAGGTTTCACTTTAGCTCTCTTAAATATGTTAGGAAACACTCCTTCCGACAAAGAACTATTAGAAATATTTAAGAGTGGATTTAATATAACGTGGTACAAACATTTAACAAGAAACTCGGGTATATCATCTATGCCTGTTGAAAATGTGTTTTTTTAATGAACTGGTGATTCTCGTGATTTCACTGGCGTTAGTTTCGGAATGAATATAGATGTACGTGGTGTACCTGGGTGGATATATTTGGAGGACATTGATTTGGAGATATTGAATTCATCATTTCATCTACTTCTGAGAAATAAGAATTAAACAAATTTGCGATCTCCTTTGTATTTGGCTCGATTTTACCACCGTTCAGTAGAGAAATGTTTCAGGTGACGTGTAATTTTTAACAACATTCCACATTACTTTGACCCGGTTATTCAATTTTAGTATCTGTCTGACGTGTTACATAACTTTAGCTGCGTTGACTACTTTTCGAAGAATAGTCTTATATTTACGGAAATAATAATGGAATTCGGGTGGTTGGTTATGGAGTTTTGGAATATAATATATACGCCGTTTGTTTTTGGAAGAAATTCTTATCCCTCCGGTGATCCATCTATTGTATGTTTTAATGTTAATTAACTTGCATTTTATGAAAAAGCTGGAGTTGTAATGTTTTGGGAATATTGAAAGAAATTTATTGAATTTATCGTCGGTGTTTTTGCAATTGTAAACATCTTTCCAAGTTACCTCACGCAAATAATTCATAAATATGGATAGATTTATGTTGTTAAACTGTCTAGAAAAAGTGTAAAAGATTTTAAGTAATTTTAGTTTATCTTTAATAGTCAATACTTGAGCAAATTGGTCGCTGTATTCCGCGTTCAGTAGTTCAGAGGAATACAGAATTTCATTGTTGACAATAATCTGATCTAGCAAAGTTAGAGATGAATTAGAGAGGCGAGTGGGGTCGTTTATCGTCGTAATGAGGTTGAAGGAGTCAATAAGATTCTTGAATCGATTTATTGTGAATGTGCAGATATACTAAGGAAATCAATGTTGAAATCGCCACATAAAACGATAGATTAGGTGTATTTTCGTGTAATATGTTTTAAAATAATTTCAAAGTTCCGAAAAAATATATCATGATTTGATTGAGGTATATGAATACACAAAACAATAATACCAGTGTCGGTCGAATTAACGGCCGAATATTCGAACACACTATCAACGCAGAAGTTCTCGTAGCCTGGCAGTCGAGAAGATAAAATATCATAATGAACATAGATACACGTACTTCCATGGGGATTTTTTTCTTTTAAATTTGGTCGACAGTAAGAATTTCCTATATAATAATTATGCAATGAAAGTCAATGTTCTGTGTGGTTTAGCAAATCAAATGGATTTTCGTGCAAAAGAATTTCAATGTCGGTCAACTTGTTCGAAAGAGATTGAACATTATGATGAAATATATTTATTTTATGTTTGCAAAGAGTTTGTGATTCTCGAGAAATGGAATTGAAGTTAGATTGTGGAGGGGAACACAAATTTGGTACAGCTTCTAGTCCCGGATCAAGCCCGCACATTACACCCGAACGCAATTGTCCCCTTCAAGTACCACATCATTCTCTTGAGCGCAAGTTGTAACTGTGTATGGGCGCGGAAAAAGATGTGAATGTAGCAATAGATCGGGTCGAGGGAGTTGAGGAAGCAGGAGGTGAATGAACGGGAAGAGGGAAGAAATGGATGTGGAGATAGGAGAAGAGATGGGTGGAAGAGGAGGACGTGGGGATGAGGTAGGAGTAGAGGGAGGTGGAAGAGGAGGTGGAGGAGTGGGTGAAGAGGCAGGAGGAGGATGTGAGGTCAGATGCGAAGCTAGGAGGTCACCGAATTGATGTTTCCCAGTCTTTGTGTTTCCGAGACAGTGCTGGGTAAAGTCTTTGGCAGTCAGGTGTGGTTGCAATTAAAAAATATGTGATATTTGTCTGCCAAGTGATGTTTTACGGAGATGCTTGCGAGGTTAATTTCGTGGTTTATTTGTGGAACGTTGAAGCGTGGAGACAGACTAGACCTCCCAAGTTAATATAATTCTACCTACTTGCGATGATTACTGTGTCCAGCTCTGTGAGTGTCTTAGTGTAGGTTTCCAGTTCTCGAATAACTTCAGCTTAACGAGAGTTTGGCTGGAATACACCGGAGACTGAGAACTGTTTGGGGAGCAATCCACGCAAAATGGAGGACATGTGACAACCGTACGAATTTGCTAATGTGTTCACGTTTGATATCTGCCCGGAAGTGATGGCTTCATCTCTGGGTAGCACTACGTGGTTTTGGGTGGCTGTGCTTTCCAGTGCGTGATTTGTGAACAGGGTTAGGTACTGGACGGGATGGGATGGAACTAGTAGGAGGATTAGGTAACGGAGGAAACTGGGACGTGTCATCTAACACACTAAACCTATTCTGAGTAAAGAGTTGATCTAACCGGGAGATAGCAGTTGGAAGGAAGGAGAAAATTCCTAACTGTTGTCCAACCGCCGCTCGTGTTCTTATTGACCTCTTCCAGCGCACAGATTCGTGTGTCAATACCAAGTTATTGTACACCTTCTGAAGATCAACTTTGAATGCGTTGAGGAATGCGATAGTGTTCGTTGTTGTGATTTGGTTAGCAACTTAATGACAAAAACAAATGAGTATACACCAAAACTGACAACTAACACTGAATGAAGGATATTAGTATAATAATAAATTTATTACTACGGAAGTTGCAAATGAGATATTAAATAAAGAAGCAAATAAACCGACAACTAAAATGACAGAAATAATTATGTAGGACAACAACTGAAGGTTAATTAATACGACGATAACTACTCTATATTATGTTTAAGTGTAAATAACTACGACAAATTATCAAGAAAACTAATTTTAAAATGTAATAATTCTATGTAATTATGACGACGAAACTTTAGCAGTGCAACGGAGTAGGGTTTCTTTGAAAGTTTAATTATTATGTAATAGACTATGCACGAGGAAATCTAAATATGCCTTAATGTTTACTCTTGATGCACCAAGAAACTAAATTAATGATTCAGTTAGCACTTACGTAAATTTATTATTCCTTTGAGTAGCACTTGAACGAAAACAATACGAAGTATGTTAGGTCCGTTAGGATGGATAAACCTTTGGAAACGTATTTACTGTATTTTCCACTTATCACACACAAAACAAAATTAAGCTTAAGTAAAGGTGGGAACTTAATTCAACAACTGAATCACAAAGATTCGTAAAAATAAAATAATTAGGATATTAAACTGCAAAATATGGAGAGCTCATTCATGACCGTAGCTAGAGCCAGAGCAAGCTAACCAATAGCCCCGAAGAGATACGAAAAAAGAATTAAAATCTAAGTGTCAATATAAGTAGGTATTGAATTTCGTATGATTTCCTTCGCTTCCTTTAATTTTGACTCATTTTATACCTTTATTTCTTCTATTAGTATGTAGATTATTACGATTTGGTCCAAGAGATACGTTGTATTACGTCATTTACCTAACCAGGTGTAAATGAACCAATACAAAGATGTATTAGCTATCTATGTAAAACAAATATTTGAAATTACACTTCTTACCCCATACTATCACTGAATAGAGCTTTTAGTGACATATCGCCACGATACATAACTTTAACCTCTTGAGTTTGACATGAAATCAAAACACAAATTTGAATTCAAATAAATACTTCAAAATGTCAATATTTTTATGCCTTATAATGGCTTAAATTAGTACTCTCCTGTATTCACACTATTATTAACTGGTAACAAATGAAAACCACTCTTCATTTCAACCCATACAAAAATAGTATTTCGAAGATTCTTCTCATCCCACTGATTTACACGTCTTATTATGTAACTCAAACAACATTTCCTATGTAAACTAAGAGCGCTCATTTGCAAAAATTAAAGTACTCCCTTTTTTCATTATTAGTTATGAGACAATTCTTCACTCTGGACCAATGAGTAAATTAGAAACTGTCATTGAACAAAATTCGATTTGATCCGAGTTCTTACCTTCCGATACCAAGTAGATATCGAATATAAAGTATCAACACCAAAAGTATTTACTTGTATCAGAAAACCCACATCCATCTAGTTGTCTAGAAAGACATAAGCACTGAAACATTGCTACCACTAAAGGTGGACTAGAAATTAACATAATCTACTGCAATGTGGGATAAAAAATACATATATTTTATTCGATTGCAGCGCCATTTGCAATTAAGTTACTCATTTATGTATTATATTAAGTACAAAAGTTACTCATTTTATGATAAATCAAAATATCCTATAAAAATTAGGGTTTCCATTTAAAGTTTATCAATACCAGGACACGTTCGGCGATCATATCCGATTCGGCAATTCCTGTGTATCTATGCTTATTGAGCCCTATTCAGGAGCAGGAAATAAGTCGATTTTAAGAATCGCTACCAGGAGCTCTTCTGCGCTGGGTGACTGCTTGGAGTCGAATTTGGATATTAAGAACTGCTTCTGGGAGCTGGGTGGCTGACGATACCTGCCAACGACTGCGACGCTGCTGGCAGCGTGCGTCAGGAGCACTCAGGTGGCTGCCTGGGTTAGACATGTTTAATGTTAGGTTAGATGTTCTCAATTTTCCTTCCGTCACCGCGCTTCTTGTGTGTGTTCCGCTTCGTTCTGCTAATTTTCTATCTTGTTACCGACCTCGCATTGTCAGTTGGAACTACAATAACTAACTAACAGGAATTGGCTTTTATTTCAAGGTAAATAACGAATATAAAAGCGGAATATCGTAGAACTTTTCGTCCTTTACAAATAAAATGAACTGGAAAAAATCGTGTGATATGCATCACTATCAATTCTTGATGCTCATTAAGAAAGTATAAAATTAGGATCTTTAAGTAAAAAATAATCATCTGAGCAGGCAATGTCTTAAGAGGCTTTGAAATATAAGAATCTCTCAGAAAATAGATTTTATTCGTAAGGATTAAATAAATATAAAATTATTATTTTCATTTCCAAATTCAACGAAATTTTTAAAAATTCTTGTGCAGGTGCTGGCAAGCCCAAATTCAGAAATAATGGATTTTGTGGCGAGATATCCGTATTCGCATGTCACTTCATTCCTTGCACTTCTATGGCCTCACACGTCGTTTTATCCGTTTGATTATTTTAAATTTCACTTCTTAGCGAATGCACACAGCTTCGTTTTCGTCACGAGTAAAGTATGCTGCCTTACCACATGCAACATAATTGAACATTTTGAAGTTGGGGTAAAAGAAAGAAATATAAAAAGAAATAAAGGTATTTTTGGTAAAATTTTCCGGAGGTAAAAAGAGCACTCAATCGAATCTCCGGGTGGGACATACGAAGAGAACAGAAGGCAAGAGGAAATGTAAAATACGTACACGGAACGTGAAAACATTATTGAAATGTGGAAATCTGGAAAATGTCAAGAAAGAAATGAAAAGGATGGATATAGACATTTTGGGATTATCAGAGGTAAGATGGCAAGAAGATGGCGACTTTTGGAATGGTGATTTCCGAATTATACACACAGGAACTGAGGAAAGCATTTCAGGAATAGGAAGTGTGGCGGTAGTGCTTAATCAGAAACTAGGCAAAAGAGTAAATGGATAGGTGCAAAACAATGAAAGAATTATTCTAGTCTAAGTTGAAACGAAACCAAAAGACATGGTAATAGTGCAGGTATATGCTCCTACGACCAGCCATGAAGATGAGGAAGTAGAAAGATTATATGAAGAAGTGGAGGAATTAATCAAGGAGAAAGAAAAGACGAAAACTGAATAATGAAAGGGTGATTTCAATGCACTGGTGCGAGAAGATAAGGAAAGAGATGTGGTTGCTAGGTATGAGTTAGGAAAAAGGAATGAAAGAGAAGAACTTCTAATGCAATTTTGCACACGTAACACATTGTGTATAACGGATACATGCTTCGAACCTGACATAAGAAGTCGTTATACATGGAAAATGCCGGGGGATATTGAGAGATACCAACTGGTCTATATTTTAGTTAGAGAAAGGTACAAGAACCAGGTCAAAGATTGCCATAGGTATCCAGGAGCTGACGTGGATAGTTACCATAATTTAGTGTTAGAGGCGTGTTCGCTGAAGCTAAAGAAATTAAAGAAGTGTAACATACAAAGATGGAATGCTCAGAAATTGTGAAACAAGAACAATCTGCAAGCGATGTAAATGAAGAGCGGAGATGATTAAGAATGGAATGGTAAAAGCAGCGAAACAAACTGTTGGTGTGAGGAAAATATAGAACAGAAAACCTTGGATAACAGAAAGCATCCCAACAATGATGGAAGAAGGAAGGAAGCTAAAGAATTCCGGAATTCTAACATTCCGGAAAATCACCAGAAGTATAGAAAAATAAGAAATACCACAAATAGAAATGCTAGAGTAAGCAAAAGAAAAGTATTGTATGGCTGAGAAGAATATAGATTTTTTTTGGTTAGATCCTTCTTTAGAGCCAAGAAGAGCAATACAAGGGCAGTACTGAACGAGTATTGAATAGTTCTGTTTGATGAAGAACTTATTGTCAAAAGATGGAAACGATATGTGTAAGCACTATGTGCAGACGAGAGCTATTAAGAAGTCAGTATGGGATAAGGAACAGAAATAGATGAAGAGGAAATGGCTATCAGATACTGAGGAGTGAATTTGAACTAGTATTAAACAAATTAAAAGATCAGAAGGCACCAGGGGTTGACAATATAACGGCTGAACTACTAATAAAAGGAAGAGGAAAATTAGAAGAAAAATTATATAAATTAATCAAAAGAATGTATGCGCAAGGAGAAATCCCACATGATTTTGAAAAATCCATAATGGTGTCTATACAAAAGAAATATAAAGCAATTCGATGCGAACAATATCACACTCTGAGTTTAGTAACCTATACATCTAAAATAAAACAATTATTAAAAACAGAATGGAACAAAAATATTATACTAGACTAACGGAGGGTCAGTTTGGATCCAGGAAGGGGAGAAGAACACGTGAAACAATAGTAGCACTAAGGACGGTAATTGAAAAGAGGCTAGAAAAGGACAAGGTAACTTTTATTGCCTTGATTGATATAGAAAAGGCATTTGACAATGTAAAGTGGGAAAGTGTTTAACGTCGTAAAGAAAATAGAAATTTTATACAGAGATAAAAGAATTATATGGGAATTATATAAGAAAGAAAAAGCTGTGTTTCAATATGGAAATGAGAGTGAGGAAGCAGAAGTAAAAAAAGGTGTATGGCAAGGGTGCTGTTTATCCCCATATTTGTATAATGTTTATATACAAGAAGCTGTGGATGAAGCAAAAGAAGAAACAAACGTAGGAGTGTCGATACAAGGATAAACGATAAGAATGCTAAGATTTGCAGATGATGTTGCAGTATTTGCTGAAGACGAACACTACCTTCATAAATTGTTACAGAAGATGGAAGAAATTTTGGGCATGCAGTACAATCTGAAAATCAACACTGCGAAAACCAATGTAATGGTATGTAGGAAGAGAGAAATGGCACATACCCGTGTTCTACTGAATGGGGTAGACATTGAAGTAGTTAAGGAATATACATATTAAGGGAACTGGATTACTATTGACGGACGATGCAAAAGTGATATAATGGAATTAATCAAGCGAAGTAGGCATTCTGCTCTAAGAATAAATTATTCACATCAAATGCTATATCACTAGAGACACGAAAGAGATTATGACAGAGCTATGCATGGAGTATTACACTGCATGCAAGCGAAACATGGGGTATTGGAGCTGAAGGAAAGAGAAGAGTAGAAGCCTTTGAACTACGGCGCTGTAGAAGAATGATGAAAGGCAAATGGTCTTATAGAGTTACCAAAGAGGACGTTTTAAGAAGAATAAGAGAAGAAAGGAAACTGTGGTGAATTTTAACAAAACGCAGAGATGAATTAGTTTGGCACATAACTAAGGTATGAGAGTATTGTTCAAACGACAATGGAGGGATATGTAAAAGGAAAAAGGGGACGAGGAAGACCAAGAAAGACATATGCTCTACAGATCATGATCGATGTGAGCTGTAGAACATACAAAGAAATGAAAGAGAGCGTTGCAGAGAGATATGAGGAGAGCTGCTGCTAACCAACCTTCGGGTTGAGCACACAAGAAGATTAATTATTAAAAATAATAGAAATTTTAACAGAATTCCCCAGTCAAATCAGTACCCCCTATCATCTACCATATCCATCTAGCGGACCCTCCACTTTGCGGGACATACGTTCAGGAAGAAGAATAGAAATTTAAACAGAAAAGCTACATTAATGAAGAAAAAGAATATAAAACTTGAAGCAGTAAGAATAATTCAATATCAAGCAAGTTCGTTGTATAAGAAAATTCCACCAAGTACACAACCGTAAACCAGACGAGAGACCAAAAAATAATAGCAATAATCGTTATAGTACAGAAAACACAGCACTTGTCACTTCAACAATGGTCATATATAACAGACTACTCAAAAACATGCGACTAGATCCTGAGATATCGGAATACTCTAATTGGTCGCAAGAAAGCAATAGTTGGAGTTGAAGTCATTTCATAATTTGTATCGTCTGTGATTCGTATCCTCTACCTGATTCGTTCCAGTGATATATGCTGGACATATAGGATTCTAGCCAATTCGAAGGTAGGAACTATGGGTACGATGGTTAAAGACGACTCTTCATGATAGTCGGAAAACCTTTAATAATAGCAAATACGTAAGAAGTAGTAGAAATCAAATGTTGAAGGCAAAGTGTTATAGAAAATATATTTCGCTGAGAAACCGCCAGTAGTTTTGTCTGATGCTCTTGATATTACAAGGTGAACAATATGAAATACTAAAAAACGTCAGTCTTAATTGCAGTTTTTTTCTCAACACAATATGCATTGATACTTTCTATTTATTTTCTTAAACCATAGCTGTAGAGTCTAGATCCTTTTTTTTGAATTATATAGTTAAAAGCTAATACCAATTATCAAATTATTTCCCTGCTATTGTAACAAATTATATTATTTAATACAGCATTTACTTCTTTAGAATAGAACAGTCAAGTACTTCAACAGATTAATGCTTTTATGTTTAGAGAATTTGTAACTGTTCAAACTTGGGAATATCTCTATTGAAATTAGGAAAATCATAGATCTTCATAAAACGACAAACATGCAAAAAAATTTATAGAACTAAGTAACCAACTACGGTTTTGCAAACAAGAGTTCCACGAATATTATTTGAAACATTTATGAAATTTATGAATGTCATTAATTTACATCATAATGGTAACACCTTTCCTCACCTTTATAAAATCACTTTACTTATGAAGTTCGGATTGTCAAACATGTTAGGAGTTCGAACGATAATATTACCTCATTATTATTATTTAACTTACTCTCCAATCTCAAATCTGCGAATATTAGAATGTAATAGAATTATTTAGAATGGAATATGTTTCTATTTCTCAAGAAATGAATGAACACAACAATTCAAAAGTATTTGAAAATTATTGCTGTCATGACAAAGCATCTTTGCAACAAAGACATAGACATTTAAGAAATAAAAATTTATTGAAACAAACATAATTATATGGTTATCGTGAATGGAGAAAATCACAGCTAATGTTTACTAAAAAGAATAGGATTTCCTTTATTTTTACGGTCCAAGAAACATAAAACGGTTCACAAAAATATTCTAAGTCCCGCGCTCTTAGCAGTTTGGATTTGTTAGGTTTGCAATGACACTCTCCTGCGACGCAGGCAAAAGTTCCTCACCTTCGTTCGACCAATCGTAGGCAAACTTGAAACTGCTTCCATATTTGGCAGACCAATAGAAGACTAGTACTGGCGATCATACCCCTATTAAATCGTAACCAGAGAAAATGTTTTATTACGCCGCTATTAAAGAAATATTTCGTGATTTTTTACTATACACGTCTTGGACTTCCATTACAAAAAATTATTCTTTATGTTCTTAACTTCAATAAACTTTATTATTCTCTGTATTAAAATGACATCTCAAGTTGTTGTCTCACAACGCCGTCCTAGGGAATAAAAACAAATTAAACTTCTCCGTAAAAACATTTGTTTGTTACTGTAAAAAACATTGTTTTTATCATAGAATTTGGATATCATCACAAGTTATCGTATGGATTTTTTAAAATTCGAATCAGGAATTACATATAAATATTCCTATAATTTCTTAAATTTATAGAGTGGCGTAAAGGACTCATAGCTCATTGGCATGAAGTGAAGTGTATTGTCTATCGTAATTTCACATAATTTGCAATTATTTTATACTATCCTTATATATCAATTGG
>NNCF01126350.1:0-89423 GCA_002313205.1 Laupala kohalensis | reverse complement strand
ATAGGAATTGAAATAACACTAAATTTGCGATTTATTGTTACATTAAACATGCCTCGAGACAAAGCGTTGAGAACCTGTATAAGAAATCTTCTTCTACAGGGAGAACAACGCGTGCCAGGATAGGGCCACAGAATTTATATACACCACCGTGCGAAAGTTGAGTACACTTAAAACTAAATTAATATGAGCCAATAGACAAGACAATCATGGAAGAAAATAATTTTTGAAAGTGTTATCAATTATTGAAAAAGTACTACAGCAATGGCGTTAAAAAATACAAGACGGATTTTACTTTTATTAAAATCAATAAATCTTTTTTACATTGTAAATGCACTGGTGCAGGAAGTAGATTTAACCGCGGATTTGAAGAGACTCAATATCATAATATCTATTATATTCTTGGGAAGGCAAATATACAGAACGATTCCCGAATGATGCGGTCCTATTTGGCAAACAGTGGTTGACACTCTAGGCCGATGAATATTATTACTATTGCGATTATTGTGTTCGTGAACGACAATGTGTCGTATGGAGCAAGGGTTGCACTTCAGTAATTCCGTCTTAACAAACACGATCCTTTCATAAATATAAATGCAGGGATGTGTTAGTATATTTAATTTTTTGAATAAAACTTTACAAGGGTTTCAGGGGTGAGATTTACAAATTACCCGAACTATCCTCTTCTGAATTCTGAAAGTTTGAATGCACTGACCGGAATTGTCTTAGAAGGTAAGGCCGTAACGTAAATGCGAGTAAACGTTTGCATAATTTGCACAACGGGAAATACGTGAACTAACTACGTTAACTAAGATTCGGAATGCGTAACATAATTTGCTTAATTGGGAATTAAGATTGTGGTCTAGAGATGTGGTAACATCGTTTAAGAAGGGAAATATGGCGTTTGTAATGGAAAAGGATTTCCTAAAAAAGGTTGATCGGCAGAGAAGTTGTTTTTGATAAAAAATCTAGATGACGAAAATTTAACACTTAACTCGGGTATATCACGTATGTCTGTTGAGAATTTGTTTTTTAATGAGCTGATGATTCTCATGACTTCACTGGCGTTAGTTTCGGAAGTGAACATAGAATTGTGTACGTGGGTGGATATAACTGGAGGACATTGGTTTGGATATATTGAGTTCGTTATTTTACCTACTTCTGAGAAGTAAGAATTAAACAAATTTGCGGTGTCCTGAGGATTTGATACGATTTTGCCATCGTTTAGTAGAGAAACATTTTCTTTGCTATTTTCAGAAGTTGACGTGTAATTTTTAACAATATTCCGCATGTCTTTCATCCGGTTGTTCGATTTCAGTACCTGCCTGTCGTTTTCCATTACTTTAGCTCCAGTGACTACTTTTCGATGAATAGTCTTTTATTTACATAAATAATCATGGAATTCGCATGATTTTTTTTAACGAGTTTTGAAACATAATATAAACGGCGTTTGTTTTTTGAAGAAATTCTTATCCCTTGAGTGAATTATCTATCGTGTTTGTTTGTGTTAATTAACTTGCGTTTTATAGGAAAGCTAGAGTTGTAATTTTGAGATAAATACATTAAACTTGTCGTCGGTGTAAACACCTTTTCATGTTTCTTCACTCAAAGAATTTATAAATATTGATTAATTTGTGTCATTAAACTCTTTTGAAAACTTGTAAAGGATTTTAAGTGGTTTTAGTTTATTAATAATAGTCAATACTTGAGCAAGGTATTGACTGTATCACTCTATCCGGCGATAAACAGTCCAGAAAAATACGAGACTCCATTGTTGACGATAATTTTATCTAGCAATGCTTGAGATGAACCGGAAAGGCGAATGGGGTTGTTTATCGTAGTAACAAGATTGATTGAATCGATAAGATTCTTGAATCGATTAATTAGTGAATATGAAGAGTCGGACGTACTCAGGAAATCGATGTTGAAATCGTTATATATAACAATACATTTAGTAGATATATGTGTGATGTTTTAAAAAACAATTTTAAAGTTCCGAAAAATATGTCAAGTTCTGATTAAGGAGGTCTATGTATACAAAAAACCACACTCTCTACGCATAAATTCCTGTAGCCTGTCAGTGGTGAAGATAAAATATCAATACGAAAATAGAATCACGTAACTCTGTGGGGATTTTTTCCTTTAAAATTTTCCCATCAGTAGGAACTTCCTAAATGATAATTAGAAATAGCAGTATCGTTGATTTTGTTAGTTGAATGCCAATGTTCAGTAGAGCATAGCAAATCGAATGCATTTTCGTGTACCAGAATTTCAATGTCTCTCAATTTGTTTAAAAGGGGTTTGATATTGTGATAAAATATAATTATTTTATTTTTGCAAAGAGTTTGTGATTCACGAGAAATGGAATCGACGTTCGATTGTGGAGAGGAATTAGTTAGGGAATGTAAATCGGTAGACAAGGAAATTTAATCGAAAGTTACCATTTTAAATGTGGAAATCATAGGTTTAGAAGAAAGTGAGATTATTAATAACATTTTCGATGCTCCTTAAGTCCACGATCCCTAGAAAACGATTATCCCTTCAATTATATAATAAAAGGAAGACACATGCACTTGCATCTAAAGGTATATCAGGTTATTGTAATCGTAAATTGACAGGGTAAAAAATTGATTAGGGGTATAGTGTTAAGGATATTTCCTTAAAACTAGTGGTAACTCCTGGACCTCTCTAGACAAAGGGGTTCAAACTGAGAATTATACCCTTCTAGGGCCTTATTGTACGTGACTTTAGATACAGGAATTTAGGTAAAATGTGTTTCGGCAAAACTCTTAATATGATGACTTGGCGTATGGAGTTAAAAATCAGATTTAATTGTAAGTACATGTGCCATCTTTTCATAACATCGTTGAATTCTTGTGTTACATATTTTATATCCTGGAAATTATTATTATGTATTCTTGAGATGGACCATGCATTTGAGGAAACGAAACGTCGAAAATATTCATTAACTTGACTATTATGTTCGTGAGAAAATTTGTTTTGAATAAATGTTTTATTCAATTTAACGACGACAGGATGCGTATCAACATAAATACTTTAAATTTGAGTATTATATCAATTTTGAAATTTATTGAGATTAACACAATCAAAATTATAATGATTTTTGAATAATAATTTTTGAATAAAACTTCATTTCTACATCTTAATCCTACACTAACTAATTATTGATTCTGTGACCGCGATTCGCAACTGTCATATCCCATATGTATTGGTGATAAGTAACTTCTTTGTTGCAGGTGGCCCTGACTGGAGCGTGTGCGAGGAACGCAACCAATCAAAGCCAGAGAGTGGCCCTTACATTTCTTCTGCTGTTCTCTCTGGTGGTGAACAATGCGTACAAAGGTCTCTTCTTCAGTTTTATGGCGGCTCCACCAAAGAGAAGTAATCCAAATACGATCTTCGACGCTGTCTCACACCTCCAGGCGATTAATTCCTTTTCATTTTACGACACATTTAATGATCCGGATATCAGTGAAGGACTCAAACTACTTGCACGGAAAATAAAAAACGGAAATTTAAAAGAAATACCTGACATTGTGGAGGGAATTTATAACGATGGAACTGAAGGCATTCTTTTCTCAGAGCTTATGCTTAAAATCATGAGCTCCATGAAGAAATTCCGTATGGATTCTGAAAGAAACCCTTTCCATATTGTTCCAGAATACGTGATGATTCCTGGTCATTACACATACGCTACACGTAAACACTCACTAATCGCAGAGACTATTCATTTATTTGTTTCGCGGGTCGTGGAGGCTGGATTGTACACGCATTGGTTTAATCAAATGTTACATAGTATGGCTGTGAGAGGAGTTCTCTTACCTAATGATGACACTCAAAAAGCGAAACCGCCGAGTCCTATAAGCCTGAGGCAAATGGTGGGAGAGTTTAAAATAATTGCAGTAGGGTTATTTCTTGCGATGATTGCGTTTCTTATTGAAAAGTGTTTTCGCATGAAAAAGTGTCTTTGATGTTTTAAAAAATTGTGCAAATAATAATTTGTGTTTAATTAAAAGGATAAATCGTGGTCGTGTGACTGTGAAGAACGGCAAAATATAACAAAGAAGATGTTCTCATTAACTGTGCTCAACAGATTTTAATTCTTGTCACGTCAAACTCTAAATGATAAAACAATGGATGATAGGAATAAGCATGCATCGTTTGAAGAAGTCTTAAAAAAACTATTAAAAATTTATAAAAAAAATAAATTAAGAAGTGAAGGAGATGAAATGTAATGAGGTGTGAACCATTTATTCTGCCGTTTTCCAATAGATGGTTTTAGTGGTACTTGGTATCGGCAACATAAAAATGTGAACATTATGCAATTAACTTGTGAATTTTTCAATATGACACGTTCGAAACGTTACTCAATTCTGGTGTTCATTGTAAATTTATTCTCGATTGAAGATGTCAATTTACGAGCAAAACTCTTGTCATTTGCAGGAGGTTTTATTTTTCTGCTTTAAGTTATCAGCAATGGACAGTATTTTCAATCAGATGATATTAAGTGACAAAAGGAGCCAGAAACTAGGTGACATATACTTTTCAATGTATCTTATAATTAAAAGCGACTAGTACGCATTGCTTATGATGGAACGGGAGAAGCCATCGATGTACTGTACTTAATGTAGTTTCAGCGCTCTACTTTAGTCAAATCAAGGAAATGTATTATTGTTTTATTTAATATGATTCAAATTATTGTAAAACGTAACAATATCAATAAAAATCTGAATAAATAAAACATTATATGTTAATAGTGTAGTATATCATTAATAACGAGACCCTAGATGCACTGTACTGCATATATCTACCTCTAGTAGAAGGCCGAGCTTCTTATAAATCGTTAGTAGAATATTTGAGTATTATGTAAGTATAAACTATTATTTGACTAACTAATACAAGATTGACCATTTCGGAAGGTAAAAATAAATTTAAAATACATTGCTGCTATAGAAAAATTTATATATTATATTAAATGTTTAATTTTTATACCGTTTATGACTAACGTTAAGTTATGTAACATTTATGTAGAAAAAAACATGTGTGTTGTCTAATATAATTTGTCTGGATAATAGATACGTACAACACTCAGTGAAAATATAACGATAATTTTAGGTAACAAAAACACCAAAGCAATGGAAGTCATGAATCCTACAAAAATTAAAAACTTTATTTTTAATTGCAAATATATAAATTTCATAAATATTCTTTTAATAACATCTAATAGGTACTTGAATTTACATATTGATAATGAGACATTGAATCAATTTTTATTAGTTACAATTCTGGCATATCCGTTGCGCTATCATTTACGTTCAGGACGGATCTTAGACAAATTCAGGAACCCTGGATTGTTTTGAATGGCTGTATTTGGTGTCTTTGTAATTGCTCCTTCTAAGTGATTTATCCTACATTATTCATCACATACTACTCTACTGTACATTCTGAAACCTCCTTCTTAATTCAATGAAAACAGTAATTTCCAATTTCTCATCTCATCAGTCAATCCACTCCGTCAAAGTCCAAAGTGCGTCTTGCCTCGATCGTCTTTTAGAAAATCCATGTTGCTGTCGTCTAATTGTCCATTATTTTCTGCCAAATACTTTTTTGTCGTATTATTATTATCTCTAATAATTTCTCCATACAAGCTTATTGATCCATACGCCTTTGGGTTACCTGTTCTTTGTCCTTTTCTTTGCGTAATACTTTAGCTTTGCAATCATAACCTGTCTTGGAAATGATCCTGTATTCAAGATATCCTTAATAGTTTTATTAGGTTTTCTCTAATTAGAGTGTAATTTATCTTGATTAAGTCACTAGTAAGTCCGTCGTAACGTGGGCTTTCGCTTCTACTGACTTTTTGTCTTTCTCATCCACCTCATCATAAGTAACCTCAATGTAATCTTCTTCATGCACTTCTATCCTACTTCAAGTCACACTGTAACGTCAGCGCCACGACATTCTATCGATTTGAGAAATGTTAATATTTCTTCGCATTACCTAAACCGGACACTGTTAAGAAGTTTACAGAAAGTGGCCGGTCGGCGGTACAGCGGAAGCGCGACGAACTTGGGACCCACCCTATGCCTCTTCAGTTATTGTGATATTGTTTGAACGTACACCTTTCACTTCCTAAGGAAGGTACAATTGTTTTCGGAGAATTTGGCCGGTGACCGTGTCCCATGCGATATCCACTGAAATTTAGGTGTACCTCAAAAAAGAAGAATTTAAAGACGTATTGAATGAAGTAATTTGCCGGATGAAGAACAATGAGACACTGTGTAAAGGGTCGCGCGGGCGCCAAGATGGAACCGAAGGCGGCTCGCCTTCGCGGTGGATACACGGCGTTCCTAGAAACCGAAGGGGTGTACAACAAGAGTACTTGCCAGGTGGTATGGAAGGCGTTGTTATTTGCTGAACACGTGATTTCCTCTTCAGTATATATTGGGAGGAATGAAGATCCTCGATTTTTACGTGGGCATAGAGTCCGTCGGCATTGAGATGTGTCCGGGCTAGCATAGGTCGCAGAGACCAGATGTTCGTTAGGTTGCTGCGGTAGTCTGAATGAAGTCTTTACTAGTTGCGAGGGTCGTATCTTGTAACAGTTAGTTGTTGGGAAAACTACTTGCAATTTTGGAGGTTCATTTAATCTAGAGAATTTACTATTTAGTTGTCTTCAACTAAATTTATCTAAGTATAATTAATTATTTCTGATAGCGTTACTTGTGTAATAACAGATTGTTATATGTATTAATAATTTTGGGAGTTTGTCTTCGTTTGTAAATTCAGATTTCTAGTTAATTTGGATTAAATCATTATTTATGGTTATTACACGTGTGTTTAATAATAAAATTGTTGTCAAAAAACAGTACAAACTGCGTATGACCACATGGAGGACAATAAACTAATTTACTCTCCGGAAGCAAACAAGGGCCCTAAGGCAGACGTGGATTTATAAATTCCTGCAAAAGTTCCTAGATAAGATAGAAAATTTTGCTGCGAGTTATAATTTAGTGCGAATGAAATGACATTTTTGTATAATAGGCATAAGAGAAGCTGTAATTATTCGCTTTATAGTGTTTCTTATGTTCGGATTGGGAGAAAAGTATTCATCCCGTTTATTTTTTTCAAGTTTTATTTAACTTGCACTTATCAGTCAAATAGTCAAGGATTCTATAGTTAGTGAAACATAAGTTATATGTATTGGGTTTCTGATTCACTGTATTTGAGGGATCAGAGAATATATTCCTCATGCAAGATTACTTTGCATCAGGTGCATTTTTCCCTTAAGGAACATCTGCAAATTCTGTGAGCGAGATAACGTTTACTCCACATTATATCTTTTCCAGTAAAAGTCGTCAAAAGGTACTATAATGTATTCTTGCACGTAATATACCATTAATTCATTATGTAAAAAAAACAAACTAAACGCATATACGTCAACAACATCGTTTACTAAATAATAGTTATCCGTTTTACTATTCAATTTTGTTTCTATAGATTTTGTATTGAAAGTCGGCTATCTCGTTCCGACAATTTTGCGTCAACCGTTGTGTTCTTAAGGATTTGCAATTTCAGAACCTTCCTACGTCACACAACCGTGAAACCTCTGACCGCACTGAAGTATTCAGCACTAGACATTCACGGAGGCAAAAGCATTCGACTTACGAGCATTTACTAATATTTTCGGGAAAAGACTAGAACTTCGTATGGCCTTGGGCAATTACAAGGTGTTTGGTTCAGACTATGTGAGATGCATTAAAGTTCTGACTAACCGTGCCAACAATGCTTGAAAAAAAAATTAACAGACATCAGTTAACAGACGATTTCCGTAATGGAAGTAATAAAAGCGTTAAAGATTTTAGAAATCAAATTCAAATTAAAAAGTAAAAAAAAATGATCATTTAGTTAATTAAGGATTAGCGAATATACGATTCACTGCATAGCTATCGTTATATGTGTAGGCAAAAATGATGGAAAGAATTAATTTATAGACTTATAATTTTGGTTTTTTAATTATTATTCAGCTTCAGTTCATAAAAAGGTTAATTAAAAATAACGTGAAAAAAATGAGAGATGAAAATTTTACGTCAATTCGAACATAAACTCTAACTGTAGAAATCTGTCAATTTTGTTAATGTATTAAGCATGAAAATAACATTTTAACTGTTGAAATCGTGTCAGAATAATGTACACAAAACTTCATTATTTGTGATAGTACTCAATGCTAGTTCTGAATTTTAAAACACATAAAAGTAGTTTTGGCGATAGCTAAATGTCTAAACATAGTATTGGTCCTTTAAATACGTTGAAAACTAGTTCTGGCAAAATCGCATCTGCCAAAAGTAGTTTTGGTCGTTATTTCAGACCAATGTCCGAAGAATCTACATTTTCTTACTTTCGATGGATTGAGGGCCAAAAATTGAATGGATCCACACATGTAAACAACTGAAAGAACAGGTATATAGAAAAATGCTTGCGAACAATAAATGGAATACGTGCTTATCAGTTCAACTTGAATAGAGACAAAATGGATAAATATTATGTATAAATAAATAAATTTACTGTAAAAAAGCAGTACAAACTGCGTATGACCACGTGAAGGACAATAAATTAATTTACTCTCCGGAAGTAAGCAAAGGACCATCCCATCAATTCCGATCAAGGGCACTAAGGCAGAGGCGGATTTCAAAAATATCGGCAAAAATTCCTAGATAAGATACCAAGTTAGTTACGTGTTATAATACTAATAGAATATCAAAATGTTTGTAGTTTAAGAAAAAATGTATTTTACAAGTACGAATTATTATCGAACTATAGATTACTCTGAGTAAAGTGTTTACGAATCGTAAAAATTGAAATAACACTAAATTCACGAATTCTTGTTTGAATGGGGATTGTGATCGACGACAATATGAATAGTTCTAATTAAATATAATAATTACTATCCTTCTTTGATCACTGAATTTTCCTCCATTTTTGTACAGGTGTTACAGTTCATAGTGTTCACTTGGGGAACGTTTGACGAAACACAATCACTGCCCACGTACTACCAACAACGTTAGCATAATATTACTCATAGCTTGACGTACGAATCGTTGAAGGGCGTAAGCGCGAAGCCTGAAGTGAGGTTAAGAGCGATTCCTCGGCGACACTGAGAATCTCTCGAGGCGAACTCACGTTACACTGAATTTAGCTCGTGACTTCATTTATTGCTACACCTCTACACAGTTTGTTGATAATAGCAACGGTCAATAATGCTAAAAAATGACATCCGATTAACACAAAAGCGTCTCCAAGAATCTTCTAGACCATAATGAATTTAGCGTTGCAATCCCAGTCTTACTATTGGTGAGACAAATCAACTGCAAGTATTTATAGCGCACGCGCTATGAGAAATTAAAGTGTGGCCAAGTTTTCCTTCGATCGTTTGAAGTGTTCTTACGACCACGTGTATATTGTTCGTTTGTTTTCGTGTAGAAAAGCATTTTCCTTTCCTGGTGCCAAAATTCGAACTTTTGATTGTACTCTAAACCTAGATTTCATGGTTCATGTTGTGGAGAACTGAAGGTCGGAGATTTTCTCTCAGCTCTCTTGACAAACATTTATCTTGTTTATTCCAATTACACGGTAAGCGTATAGTGTGTATTAGTGACTAAAAAATATTAATTTTTTCATCCTCACCCGGGTTTTGCTTCCGGTTGTGTTGGATGTTTCATACTGGATCTGTTGGCTCTTGAGTAAGGGGAGCGCCTATTAAAATAATAAACCTCATATTTTGTATTATTTTAAAAGTCACAATTTATAAACAATATTTCCCAAATAACCTATAGTTTATAATAATACGTTCTGTTGAATAACTTTATTGTGTTTTGTTAAATACTAGATTGTTGGTTTTCTGTTGATATTATAACAAGTAAGAAACTACTTTTATTCTTATCTTAGGAGTATGTTGAAATGTTAAATCCACCTCTGCCCTCGGGTTCTTGATCGGAATTGATGGGATGGCTTGCTTCCGGAGAGTAAATTAGTGTACTGTCCTCTGTGTGGTCATGCGCAGTTTGTAATTGCTCTTTTTACAGTTTTTCTGCATTCATTTTATCTAAAAGGAACATATCTTCACTTATGGTATAATATCCGTTACAGAGTCCAGATTAAAGAACCCACCTACAATGATTTAAATGATAATTTAAACCATTCCCTCACCGATGGCCATGCATTCCGATAACCTACAGTGCAACATTTTGAATTATTAGCCTTTAAATTACGATGAACTCATATGAAGAAACGTTCGTAGGCATATGTTTTTCTTAGTGTTCTGACGCGAGAGCCGGTTTAACGAAAAAACCCACCATATGGAAATAAGAAGGCAATGAAGTAAATATTTTTGTTAATTACGCAACATTTCGAGAACAATACACCACAAACTGCGTGAAATATTGTTCTAACGGAATTTGCTGGCGCATCACGAGACTGAAGACGATTTTACGCTTCTTAAAAGAAGTCAGGAATTCTTGCAACAAGAATGTTTCACCCTGATCAGATTTTACACGGGAAGAACAATATCAACCCCGTTTACTTCAATATATAGTCGTTAAGGAAGATTAATCTTTGTGATTTTTAAATTTCGTAATTAGTTTAAGCCGTCGTTTGACTCCTTTAACTAGTATCACATTGTCTTCAGTCACGTGATGCGGCTACCACTTCCGTTATATCAGTATTTTCCACAGTTTGTGGTAAATTAATCTTCTAAAGTATAAAAATCTTAACGTAATTGCGTTTCTATTCCCATTTGGTAAATTTTGGTAGGTTTGTTTATTTCCATTTGCTATGTTTTATTACATGTTATTACATATTAACCATATATGAAACATTCAATCGTATTGTCTATTTTGTTTATCTCAAAATAATCATTATAATAGAAATTAATGAACCATGGTAAATTAAAAAAACCACACAGCATTAATTAATCCATTTGAATTGAAACATTAGAGTTATTGATACTAGGAGGTGCAGGTTAGAGGAAGGAATGTTTGCTTTTCAGCAGTCACAGCAATATGAACTGGAACATTCATGTGAAAAGTAACTAATTTTTGTGGTACCACCTGGAATCGAACCCGAGATGTCTTGGTGATGAGCTAGAACGCTACCATCTAGCTACAGGTGGGGGGCAAACGATGTATTTGAATAAAAAGGTCTCTTGTTCGCTAATTTAGACACTGTTTTGTCCAAAATCGTTCATAATTATCTGAGGAAGCAACACATATTTTGTCCCGTTTCTTTCCTTCTATAATTAATTTCTAAAACGGGTGAAGTTTGCTCAATGATGATTAGATTAGAATGTATTAAAAAATAGTCCCTTCAGAGACTATATGCCTAAGTGCCCATAAATCGTTGTTCAAATATGAGCCCCCTAAAGTCAAAATTTCATTCGACGTCTAGATAATGACTACTTTTAATGATAGAATAAATCATTATATAGAAAGTTTATAGATAACGATTTTTTCTTTCATTTAAAATGTTTTATGGTATTTCAAAACAGTTGACACCGTCATGTCGATCGGAACTAATTCTTCATTCAGAATAGTGGGTGAAGGCTGTTATATTCATGAAATATCATTCATATAGCCGAATCTTATAGAACACGTTTCACAAATGTGCAATGCGTCTTAAGGTCACATTCATTGTAGAAAAAAAAGGAAACATCACAACAGTCCATTTGAATGATCGTTTGAATAAGTATTCATTGAACGGTTGCTTCCATCGGATTTTTTAAAATATGTTGCCCCAACGGCTAATTGCTGCGGAGGGCACAACAAAAGTCGTAGAATAAAATAGTTTACAGAATTAGATTCGTCATGTTGTTCATATAAACAAGGGAAAAAATTAATAATACTTTATTTAAATTATAATATTTTATTAAATCTCTAATATTTTTAGGGCTTTTGTCGATATTTTTGTTTTGTTTGTATACAATAAATTAAACGTGTGAAAAATGTTTCTTATTCCGTGAATAATTAATATTGTTTTTGTGACCACATTTAGTAATTTCAAACTTTTATATGCAAAATATAATGAACTCTTAGTTGTTGTTTTTTTTCAAAATTTAATTGCACAAAAGACCATTTACATTTTTTATGAATTACATTTAGTCTGTTTCACTCAGAATATCAGGTATCATTTTTGTTTTGAACAGATCTTATTTTGATCAACGAAGGTTAAAATTAANAACAGATATTATTTTGATCAACGAAGGTTAAAATTAATTTGCAGTGACGGTGTTCATGTTACGCATTGTAGTATTTCATAATTCCATGTCAGAAATGGTTGATTGATAATCATTCTACAAACACCTTTGTTGACAATCGTGCTGTTCAACTCTAGAGGCAAGAAAAGATGTATTAAATTACTGGAAGAAATCATTTTGTAGAGTAGTATTTCCCGTAAATCATGCACGTCTTTCATCTGCAAGATAGTATTTTCCATTCATGTTTATTTTTTTAGTTTATAGTAACATATAGCATTGTATACACAATGTCAATTTCAATATCTAGGATTTTTCCGTTGCAATGTCTGGACAGGACAATGTTGCTCCTCTGAATAATTGGAATACTGAACTGAAAATAGAGTGGCCCGTGGCGTCTTCTTATCTCTGATGAACAGTTTGCGAACAGTTTTTTTTTGAACATTTGAAGGATATTTATCACAAGAACAATTCTAAGGCGATGGCCATCTCAACAATATTTGGTTACGGTTTATGTTCCGGAATAAGTAATTCTGTTTATGTAAGTTTAAGTTCTTTTAGGAGTGGAGACACTTTTGATTTATTTACATTTTTGTAATCGTGTCATATACAGTAGAGATCACATTCTGTATGATAACACATCATTTTTTGAAATTGACCGCTTTGCCAGTAATTCTGTTTATGTAGTATTTAAGGTTACTAGTTTGTAACCAAAAAACCTTCATGTTTATTATTAATAAAATTGTTATGCAAAATGAACATATATGTTGTGTACCTCCCTTACTGACGGTATCTAATGATTGGGTCTTTACTTAAACTACTTCATGTTGTAAGTCTGACCACTCATAACATAATTTAGCACTGTTATCAGTATTAGTTCACGGCTATTGTATCTAATTTCACGTTAGATTATATCCCATTAGTATTAAACCAATTCCATTAGTATTAAACCAAACTTGGGACCCCCCCCTAAGGAAGGTACAATTGTTTTCGGAGAATGCGGCCTGCGTCCGTGTCCCATGCGAGGTCCACTGGAATGTAGGTGTACCTCAGAAAAGAAGAATTTTAAGACGTATTCAATGAAGTACGTCGCCGGATGAAGAACAATAAGACACTGTGTAAAGAATGCGCGCTGGCGCCAAGATGGGTCCGAAGGCGGCTCGTCTTCGCGCTGGAGACACGGCGTTCCTAGAAACCGAAGGGGTGAACAAGAAGAGTACTTGCAATGTGGTATGGAGGGCGAGGTTATTAGCTGATCACGTGATTTCCTCTTCAGTATATATTGGGAGGAGTGAAGATCCTCGACTTTTTACGTGGGCGTAGAGTCCGCCGGCACTGAGATGAGTCCGGGCTAGCATAGTTCCTAGATAAGATAAAAAGTTAGCTGCGAATTATAATACATATATAATGTCAATATGTTTGGAATTTAATGCAAATATGTTTGTAAATTAACATGTAAATGTTATTATGGAACTATAGATTATTCTGAGTATAGTGTTTAAAAATATTAAGAGTTGATAAGACACTAAATTCACGATTTATTTTTACAATAAACACGCCCCTATACAAAGTCTAGAGAACCTGTATAAGAAATCCGCCTCTTTCTGAAGGAAAAACGGAGAAAACCCCGAGCCAAGATGTGGCTACAAAATTAATGTACACAACCGTGCCAAAGTTGAGTACACATAAAACTAAATTAATATGAGCCACACGGCAACACAATCATGCAAAAAAATAGTTTTTAAATTGTTATAAGTTATTTAAAAAGTGCTACTGCAATGGCGTGATAAAGTACAAGACGGAATTAACTTTTATTAAAATCAATAAATTCTTTTACAGTGTAGAAGCGCTGGTGCAGGAGGTAGTTTTTAACCGCGGATTTGAAGATATTCAATTTCATAATGTCTTTTATACTCTTGGGCAAGGAATTATATAGAACGATTCCCGAATAATAAGGTCCTTTTTGGCAAAGAGTGGTTGACACTCTAGGGCGATGAATATTATTACAATTGCGTGTATAGTGTTCGTGAACGAGACTGTTTCGTATGAAGAAAGGGTGGCACTTCAGTAATTCGGTCTTAACAAACACGACTGTTCCATAAAAATAAATGCAGGGAAGTGTTAAGATATTTAATTCCTTGAATAAAGGTGAACAAGAGTTTCGGGGGTGAGATTTACAAATTATCCGAACTACCCTCTTCTGAATTCTAAAAGTTTGAATACTCTCAGAGGAATTATTCCACAAGGTAATGCCTTAACGTAAATGGGAGTACACGTTTGCAAAATATACGCAACGGGAAATACGTGGACTAACTGCGTTTACGAAAGTTCGGAATCCGTAACACAATTTGCTTAATTGGGAATTAAGATTGTCAACGTGACAATTCCATTTAAGGAGACCTAAGAATTTTGTATTCGTAACAGATTTTAATTGTGTTCCGTTTAATGAAAGAGAAATCTGGGGTAAAGTTTTTGTAATACTATTGTGAAATGACATAAATCCTGATTTGTCAGTGTTTAGCACTACTAAAAAAATCGAATGTCCGTGACTGATGTCGGGGTTTGGTTTTTTTCTGCTTGCGTGCGAAACTTTATCATGATTTCGAACCGCCCGTTCTATTGTCAACAAATTGGGGACTAATATATGTCAATGTGAAATACAACATCTGGTAGACACTTTCAATGCTGTCTCTTTATAAAAATGGCTCAAGAAAAATTAATATATTTCGATTTATTCGATAATAGATCACCAGTGATATTTAAAAGTTTCCACCTGCCAAATTATCCTTTTGATGTATAATTAATAAGCAAAACAATATTTCTATGTGAACCAACACAGAAGAAATCATTTTATTCTTACAAATTGTAAAACCAAAGAAGTACATTTCGAGAAGTAAATGACTGTGATTTGATATTTAATGATTTGTAATTTGTATATTAATAATCGTATAGAACTAATGCCAAGTGTCCACAACTTACGATAGCATGAACGCTACCATCACACATATCTCTTTATTTTTCCTTGCATTCTAACTTGTTGTAGTTTGTTTTGCGAGCCTTCTTCAACTAAAATTAGTTACCGTAAATTAATGTATTAAATGTTTTGTCATTGTTGTTTTTAAGTGAAATAATTTCAAATATCCTTCTTCCTATAGCGTGAGTCCCGCTATTTATGATTTGAACTTGGTTGATATGTCCCTGAGAAACACAGCAAATTATCAGGAATCTTATCCAGGATTTAAACAGCAAGTATATTTGTGATGAGATGTAATATGTCTTGACTAAGTCATTTTCGCTGTTAATCTTTAAAGAATCGTTTCAGTGAATTCAATGGATAGAGTACATCAACGATTGACACAAGCGATGATAATGTTTCCAAATTAAATACCTAAACCTCTTCGATGGAAATATTCCCATGCTGACAACAAATGATGTAGAAATAACATGAAAGAATACTGAATAAAACACAATATGATATATGCAGAAGAAAGGATCGAACAAAAGCATTAAATTAAAAAACCTTATTCGAAAATATTTGCTACATCAATCATGATACCTTTAATTTTTCAATATTTGAAAAGAAACTTAATGGCGCAATACGGGACTACAAAGAATAAATTTCAGAATGGTCCCGATTACCTTTTAATGAAGACAATAATGAAGATAATTATATTAATTCATATTAATTTTAATGAAAAGTGATAATACGAAACGGAGATTTTCCGGGATGAGGTGTGCAGAGAGAATGTGCGGTCGACTGGTGACGACTGGATAATGCGTGAGTCCGCAGCGAGAATCGACACGGCGTGGCTGCTATGCTGCTGGGTGATGATGCTACTGCTTGCTAAGCCAGTTATGCAGAGTGACTGACGGCGAGTGAGAGAATAACAAGGAAGAACAGTTTGTGCTCCGTGACTCGCTAGTTACAGACCCGCGCAGTTCGGTCGGTCGGTGAGACGGAATATTATGACGTGACGTCACTGGTTGAGCATGAATCGATCGATGGCGCGAATATTACTTAATGTTACAGAGATTCTATTACATTATTCTCTCGGGGAAGCGCATCTTCGTAGGCTCTAATATAATTAGTAAATGAGGCATAAATTTTAAATAAACCAAAGACGTTTGAAGAAGTTGAACACAGAAACTCATCATTTATGAGATGTCACTCAATATGCATTAACAGTGTAGAGTCCACAGATTATCCACTTGTCTAATGACATGATATCAAAAATGTCTGAACAACCAGTAATACTTATATGTCCATCATATTTATTTGCAGCAACTTGTGGACATTGAATGACGTATGTTTAAAATTTGCACATGTCCGTCTACTGAAGGTATCGATAGTTCCATCCAAAGAGTGAATTTACAAGAAAGAAAGAAATTCAATGAAATGGCCAATGTTTTAATTCCTATTTCATGTCCAGTGAAAATCGATTGAATAAATAAATATGTAAAAATAATTCAAAATGACCAGTATTAATTATGTTTGGTTAGAATCACAGATTATATTAGGTACAGAAGGATCTCTTGTAGAAGCTCTCCACTAGCAAGGCGCCTAACTAAATAGCCTCCCCCACCCGTTCTACAGCTTGCTCGCGTAGTGTATGATCGCGTTGGCGGCAAGCACATGGTCTTCATGTGGCGACTGCGACTAATTGATGCTACACGAGCTTTGCTTGCTGTTGATTTGCGTGTATTTCAGTTCGAATCACGCATTTAGAATTGCTGCTTCTGAGATTCCACTGCAGGTTAACTGTTTGTAGGCTGCTGCAGAATATAGAAAAAGGTACTCGATTAAAATAATGTGATGTACTGCATCTCAGAAATACGGCTGCAACCAGTTTTCCACGATTTAAATTTCCTGTTAATGGGAAAAGGTAAGTTATATTTCTAGTGCTTCAGTAATTTCAATAGACTCAGGATTTTGCCAGTTCATTATATTTAAATATAAAATGTCTAGTGATTAATATTTTTACAGAAAGTGGTTGTTATAAACAAACAAAATTCCTGATATGAGGTGAAATTTTTGCCAATAAATATATATCTATATTTTTATTTTAAAATGATTAATTGTGTCAATGTTGCTTTTGAAAGTTAAATGGACTTGATCAGGATATTTTGTGAATACGTGAATTACTTCTGCATATTAATATTTACTTCCTTTTCTGTCAAATATTTTTTATTGGTGCATCTGGTGTATAATTTGAGTTATTAATAAAATGTTTTGTCTTTAGCTACTGTAATTTTGTTAGTGCTTTCTATTTTTCGTTTTCTTATTATAGGTGCTAATCGAGTGTGCTACGCAAGAATTCTAGAAGAAAATTATTGTAAGCAGTCATTTGTCGATAGAATGTTTCTGTTACCTTCAAAAGGTTCTGTATGTATGAAGTTTCATCAATATAGTACACCACTAATCTTGAAGTGGCTACATTGGAACTAGACTTTTCGAGAAGGTAATATTCTTATATGAACCATACGTCTATTTCAATCAATTCAATTAAGTTTTTGTAGTAAACATAATAAAATGCAAACACAATAATATGAACCTGTGTTCTTTGGGGTGTTGCCTCATATCAAAAATTTGTATTTCTGTTGTTGCAGGTGTGTTTCACATGAAAATACTTCATTTGCCAATACCGGAGTCTGTTGGTGAAGTATTTTATTAGTCTTATCACCAAGAGGTATCCTAGTCTTTAACAACAGTCATAAAAGTATTAATTTTAATACAACTCTTATAATACTGAATTTCTCTTTAAGGTTACTTAATCCGAAATGTTTCCATAATAGTTCCCAATTTTATTAGAAATTCATGAATGATTTCAAATTTTTCTTTACTGTTGAATATACATTCCCTATCTCTTGGTGAAAATGAAATGACATCAAGGCCTGAAGTGCAGCGTTCTTCACCAACGAGATGTGAAACTCAATGTTTATGTTTTAAGGTATTGTGTGCGCGCTGTCTGAAGTCAAGTTGTCAGCTATTCACAAAAGTTAGAAATATTCACCAAACGAGTCCTAATATTATTATAATAATTCACATTATTAATTTTTACTGTTCAAATGTAAAATTATTGCATGAATATTTAAACTTGAAAATGAATTTATATTTTTGTTTGACTATTTGTACGCATTCGGGTAACTTCGACTTTATCCTGCTTCCTCCTTTTCTCTTCGCTCGGTTGAAATGACACAGCCGGTTCTGCGAGCTGCCGAAATCGTGGATTGAGGTTTGACTTTCACTTCACGAATACTATATACAATATTTCATTTTATGTTCAATACAAATATTCTCTGAGAACCATATTTTCAAATTGTGCGCTCTTTTCGATGACAACCGAACGAGAAACACACTAGCATCCATCACGTGATACGGAACACGTTTCTAGTAGAACAGATTTTCTTCACAGTTTTTATTGAATTAATCTTTTAAATGCCGTATCAGAAATAACTTACTTCACGTGATTGTTTTCCTATGTTTTAGAAAGTTTTTATAATCATGTTAAGCCGGTAGATTTGTCAGATATCGGAAAAGAATAAACCCGCGAACGTTTCCCCATATAAGCCCACAGTTATTTTTAAGTCAAATAATTCAAAATTTTGTTTCGTAAGGGTGGAAAAATTTATTACCATTCGATAAAGAATGATTTAAACTGTAAATCGAAACATTATGTCGGGGTCCTTAGGCCCCGTCACTCTGACGCACATAACATCTTACTCGCACACGAAGAGAAAGATAAATAGTCAGATTCGTGCCAGAAATTGTGGGCTCATAAATATTTTGTATTGATGCGAAGGTTGGATTCCATGTTCATGAAATAATCAGTAGGGTGTTACAACAAAAGGAAGCTCTTGATAATTTTGATTGCATGCAGTTAATTATATGTTACATGCAACTCAATCCACTAATTCTGCGAAAGATTCTGCCTTAATTTTAAATTCAATGCATGCATAAACGAGGAAAAAAGAATCTACTTACGGAGAATGACTTGGCAGTAGAAAAGTGTATTATGTCGTTAGTTATATATATATATATATATATATAGAGAGAGAGAGTTTTGAATAATTTAGGGATTAATTGTGAAATTTAAAAGAAAGAGCATTTAAGTTTAAAAGGAAAAGTTCGTTGGAGGTCAGCGAAGGACCGTGGGTGCGGTACGAGGCTGGCTCAGGCTGCGTCGGCGGGTCTTTCATGTCGAGCAAAATTTATTAGGGTTTAGAAATCGCAGGCTGGCGAGGGGATGAGGGAAAAGAAATACCCTCCGTAACAAACCCCAGATGTGCAGAAACTAGTAACATGTACAAACTTGCAAGAAAAATCGTTAAAAGCCACAGCGTCGTCGAGAACGTTCCAGAAATCCATTGAAGATTTTTTAAAAGTTCCAATGAGAGTCAGGGCGTGAGAGAGGGAAACCATTTAGGCATTGGGGGCTGTCAATTACGTGACATTCAAAATTTTGAAGATTTTCGGAAAAAAGAAGGGATAGAGCCCATTTAAGGCAGAACACTCAAAATTTCGCTCTCATACCAGGTTTAGCGCTCATACCAGATTTCGCGCTCGTACCAGTTTTTACTCAGATACCAAATTTCTTTCTCAGATACCAGATTTCGTGCTGATACCAGATTTCGCGCCCCTATGGTCTATAAATGATTGATGTTTTATTGTGTCTTTTGGTGGGAATGTGGCCCCTTTGGTCTATAAATGATTGATGTGTTATTTGTGTCTTTTGGTGGGAATGTGGCCAATTCGGTCTGTAAACAATTGATGTTTTATTTGTGTCTTTTGTGGGAGATCTATTTAGTTGAGGGATATTTTAGCCATTAAAATAGTTTTTATCAATGGATTTATTTGTCCTGCGTTTTCCTTAAGTGGAACCACTGCATGGTCCTTTTCCTTCAGATAAAAATCGAACTTTTTTAAATATTGTGGAACCCTGAAAAGAGCTAGCCGAGGTGTTTTTAAAATTTATAAATTNTCAATGGAAGAGTTTCGTAGAAAGTGTTATAAAATATGTTCATTTCAAAGATCACTTGGTTATCTCTCTTTGACTACTCCTTTCTTGGCAAATTTCAGATATAATACGTGCAAAATTTACCTTAGTTACTTTACAAATAGGTTTTGGAATTATATTAATTCCGTATAGTGAGTGTTAAAAATACAATATACATATGAGTCAATACACAGCATGAAAGAGGATATTACTAAAATGAGAAAACTATGTTAATGTCATTAATTTTTATGATTAAAAAGGTTTTTGTATATGTATCAATAATACTAATAACATGAAGTACTGCATATTGTAAAAGGATATATGTACATATATAAGGCATTGTTTGTGAATCATGTTGCTTAACAAAAATTTATAATTGTATCACATTAACATGTAAGTGTGCATCGTGTACGAGTAGATATTTTCTTGTAATTGCATCTATACAAAGATTAAATAAAGTGTAAACGTATTCTAGAGAGTTTTATTAACATTTCCATTTTTCCGATTTCCAAACATTCTAACCATTTTTATCTGAAGCCTGAATGTAGTAAAAATAAATGACAAATCCTTGTAATTTTGATTAAAATTCTGTTATAAAAACCTACAGGGAAAGTTCCAATGTTAATTGACGTGTAATGGCCGTAAATAGGAGAAATGAATTGAATTGTCCGCACGAGGAAAAAGAGAGGGGCGTTGAGCGCTGTTTTGACGATAGTTCTCAGTCTTCTACGTGGCGCGCTGGGGTGCAGCAAAGGTAACTACTGGGCATATGGGAGTAAACTGTCTCAACTTTCTAAATTCTTTTGTTAGGATATTTGAATCGGTAATTTTGAGAACAATACAACTTCGTCAAGATACGATATAAATAGCAACAAATAGGGGATATATTGACGTGGAGAGAGATTAATTACTTCATAATATGGAAATAAAGGGATAAAATATGCTAATAATTATTCTTGTATACAGAACAATACATTTGATAAGTAGAATGAAACTGTTTTATGATTTTGGAATGTAGATGCAATAGTATTCAGCAACAGTGAAAAAAGATAATGACAAGATGGTGTCAGTAATAAAAAATCGATTTGCACCATTTTGTGAGAAATAAGATTCTTTTTTAGTATATAAGTAGACCACCTAGGAATACCTGTCTGTATCAAATTTGTCAAAAAAATAGAAATCAGAGACATTTTTTCTTTCGATACATGATCCATTAACCTCACTTGTATGCTTCTAGGAACAAGTCAGAAACAAAATATAGTATTGTATGAGGGGGATTGGTGGTGAGATAATACGCCTTAGATATGAACAATACAGAGAAGAATAAATGGAGAATCAATTACAGAAATTTAGACACAGTCACTATAATATAGTTCAAGATAAGCCATATTTTGTATCCAAGCAGAGTTCTCAAATATAATTTTATATATGTCGAATATTAAGCTAATGAAAAATGCTGCGGAAGTTACACCCTTCGTTATACAGCACTTACAACATTCTTAATATATCACTGAAACATAAAGAGATATAGGATTGCAGGAAATGTAGATTGACTTGGGGATATAAGCTCTATATACGGACTAATAATACAAATAGATGAAACATTACCTCATTCATTTTGATGCAATATCCTGAAAATAAAGAAGCATAGGGAACTGCTCATAGCATTTATATTAGAGAGTACAAAATACCAAAGGTAGACTAAAAAGAGGAACAATAGGGAGAAAAGAGATTATGGAGACATTAGAGTAGGATAATGCAGGAACAAAATAGAAAATTAGTAGACAAATGGGAAGGGACCAGATTAGTGAAACATATAATCCTAGAGGAACGAACAGCAGTAACAATAGCGCCACAAACGACGATGAGGACGTATTTTCAAGAACTAGGAATTACAGAAATAATGGTACAAAAGAATGGGAACCGAGGAAGTAGCAACAGATGCAACTTATTATAGTGGACGATAAATTTAAAAGACAATTCGGGAAAATACAGCAATCAATTATAGACAGTATCAGAGATTAACAGAAAAAGTGTGAAAAATATTGGACAGGTAATGAAAAATTAAAGAAAGATTTTAAAGAAACAGAAGAACTACAGGAAGCAACGAATCAACTAATGAAATTAGGGAAGAAATTAGAAGCAAGGAATTCAAGAGTTACAAAACAGTAAGATTTCAGGATCTGAAAGAAAGGTTGTTTGGAGAAATTGATGAAAGATATAAATTATATAAGCAATGAAAAGACATACGGAGAAGGAAAAAAATAATATACTGATAAATGAATAAATAAATATCATATTTACGGTAAAACACAGGTTCCACGCCCTAGATCTAGGTGTAGCACAAAATAAAACAAGCGGACACCTATGGTACAGGGAATTAGGAAAGAAAGAAAATGAGAAGGTGAAATACAAAATTTTTTTTTTCCAACAAAATGCAAATCTTGTCGTAGTATTATCGAGAACGAGCTTCTTTCAGACACAGAAAATGTAAAAATAGCAAGAAACTTTCTTTATACGTAAACACATATGTAATATATGATAATGAAAAACGAAAAAAAAACACAAAGATATTCACTACGTATTACGAAAAATATACTTTTATAATATTGTTCTTTTTCAAAGTGAATGTCGCATTTCTTCCCCTTTACTAGGGTTATGTAACCTCACACTCCTTTATCGTTCCAAGAAAAATGGTTACATATTTAGTGAAAAGTTAATTTCATTTTATATACAATGAAGAACGCTTTTTTAAGCTCACTTTGCAAAATAACAATGAAAATAAAAATTAATTTTCATGATTCCTTTCTAAAAGATTCAATGGATCTCTAATATGTTGTTTTTTATATGTAATTTACATAAGGAAAGTGAAGACATAAGGAGAAGCAAGTATCTAATACACAGCTAAATAAATAAAAATTATGATAACGTTGAAACACAGTTCTTACGCCCTGAATCTAGACGTAGCACAAAATATAATAAGCGGATATCTATGGTACAGGAAATTGGGAAGTAAAGAAAATGAGAAGGTAAAACAAAAAAATTTTCTACCAAATGCAAATCGTGGCATAGCATTATCGAAAAACATGCTTCCATCAGACGCAGAAAATTTTAAAATATCGAGTTAATTTCATCATACGTAAACACATATATAATATATGATAGTGAAAAAAAGAACAAAAACCAGAGAAATTCACTATGCATTATAAAAAAATTTTTTTTAGAATAGATCTTTCTCGAAGTAAAAGTCTCATTTCCTTCCTTAATCTATCGTTATGTGACCACACACTCCTTTATTGTTCGTAAAAAAAATGGTTTCATATTTAGTTAATTGTTGAATTCATTTAATCCACACTGCAGTACGAAAGCTTTAAGGACAAAATTTTCTTTACGTTCTTTAAATGCCATTACCTTACGTACTGAAAAATTTAAGCAAAATCGTTGGACCCATTTTTGAAAAACATTCAGAAGTGTACTTTGACCTTCAAGTGAAGTACCCTTTGTTTAAAAGTAAAAAACATGTCATAGATCATGTTCATCGTAAAAAAGAACATGTAAATTCCACCGTAAATACGAAATGCAAATTAAATTGGTTCATCCATGTACTTAGAATCAATGCGCACGCACGGGCAGACGGACGAACATTATTCCAAAAATTCCCTTTTTAGAATCAAGGAGCGCCAAAACAGATATATCCCTCGAAATTTCTCTTTAGAATTATTTAATGATTTCAAATCTTTTTCTACAGTACGTATTTTAGAAAGTATAAAGATCTAGTAGTGCATTAAAAACGTCCCGACAAAAATTAAAAACCACCTTCAAGTTTGTAAACACTGAACTATTCGTCTCATTTTCTTCATAACTTCCCGAAAGCGAACACTTTTTGAACAGTGTCACAAACACTTACTTCTGAATATAGAATACATATATACCTTACTCCTAAATATGAAACTATCCACATACTCAATTTCATGTACATAAATCTAAAGCAACGTATTTTACAACTTTTTTCTCAATTTATCATTCTAACTGAATAAAATGTTTCTGCCACTCTAAATGCAGTAATTACCATAAAACATAATGGAGAACTTAACCTTCCCATCAAAAGACCGTTGACGTTCACATTTATACCTCTCGGGTATTAGGTACAAATCAAGCGTATTTCACAAAACATTCTACTGACAAAAAGAAGTTTGTTGTTCACTTTACTGATTTGTATCCAAACTATTCCACATTTATTAACTAGTTGCACTGTGTTATTAGCGTATTTTTCTTACCATAAATAGAGTCCGTATATTCGTGTTCTGCATGTTTTGTTAATGTTCTTCTTGCGTGACAGATTACAATAATCTCTTTTCCTCCAGCAAGCGTTCTCTTTTCTATGATAAAACTGGGTTTATTTAAAACTGAAGAACACGGCACCGTCGTCTCTTGCAGTTTACGAGGGATATTCTCCTGGATATTAACAACAAGTATACCTGTGCTGAAAGGTGTTATGGTTTATCTCTTAAAGTCGTGATTTGTTCTGTTATTCTTCAAAGAATCAAATTGAGTTTAATGGGAAGAATCCATCAATGTTTTTACAAAGGCTGTGAGTGTTTCGAATTGTAATAATCAAAACGATTTTACGGGTACATTAACGAATATTTCATAAATAAAAATGAGACATCCGAAGAAAAAAATGTAACGGATTAAACATAAGAGAACATAAATAGAACCATTTTAAAAAAATTATATCATGGCACCAACCATGATATCTTATATTTTGATTTCATTTCTCTTTCTTAGTGCATTAAAAGAGGTAAATTCAATGAAAGGAATTTCCGCAATTTTGCATGAACTTCGAACATCAACCACGACGAAGAGCAAGAATGAAATATCTGCAGAGACGACATCGGACTGTGCCGTAAAAATGGAAGATTATGCAAAAATAGGGGACTACAAATACACATACAGAGCTAAAACATATTCTACAGATAAATCCAATGATCCAGATTACCTTTTAATGCAGACGTTTCTTAAATACTCCAAGGACAATTGGGCATACATCAAACCAGAAAGATTGGAAAATAAAGTGAACGGATCGTATACCGGTATGCTCGGCTTACTTCAAAAAGGCTCCGTAGATGTCTGTTTTAATGTGAGATACATGAGTTTGGAAAGATATTTGTTTGTAGATTTCCCTTTTTCACTGGGAGCTTCACCATTCTGTATATTGATGCGAGGTGCAGGTCAGATGTCCTTCACAGAAGTGCTACATAAAGCTTTCCGTCCAAACCTTTGGATCGCAATAGGAATGGTGTATGTAATCAGTGCAATTTTGTGGCATATAATATTCTGCTTTGCTTCTCCAAAGCGAAAGAAGAATAAAAAACTTCTTGAACGGTCTGCAGTAGAAGGTTCTTTCCTGAATATAATTGAGGTGAGTTGCAGGATAATTTTTTTCTATTTTCATATCAGTACAGATATAAATGTAAGTTATTTACCCAAGCTACGTGTGATTCTGACATATATGCAGATAAATTTTAAAAAGTCATTTGTTAGGCCCTAAAACAAGGAAAATCAGTCGCTAATGCTTTGCTTATTACAAAGTATAATTATATACTAGAAGTGCTATTTATACATTAGTAATGGTTTAGGTTGAATCCCTATGTGATAAAATATAATATTCTGCTCTAATAATCTCTTGTGAAAACGGCATTTGAGTGGACATGTCTTATCGCTAAACGGTCATTGGTGGGCACATAAAATGAACGGTCGTTAAGCATTACAAATAATCACTCAATGACCATTTTCACTGTGGACGTGGACATGGAATTTTTTTAGGAATTTTAATAAAAAAAAATTATAACGGAAAATAGACAATGTAAGGGTGGGCAGCAGAATGAGTCTGCAGATCATGTGCAATAAAATTGCGTTTTCTAAGGAGATGAATTAGAGGGATACATAAAAAGTAACAGAAAGCGAGAGAAAAGTTTGTGGAACCGTCTTGGAAACATAAAAAGAAACTCGGTTTAGTTCGTCATGTATTCAAAACATTCATCTTTGCATGTCTGCATTATTAGCATTGGACGTCTACTTCTGTGATCGATACAGTATTTGAGTTTTCCACCAAACATATTGCTTTATCTGTGTAAAAACATTTTCATGCAGAATAAGAAATTATCATTGAGAACATTTATGCACACATAAAGAAATTTCGAAGACTTTTCGATTAGACTACTCGATGACAATTTTGAAAACATTTATTTTAAATTTTCGTGTGTATTCGTTTCTGATAGTTTTCTAAAACCTCGTTGGTATAGCATTGATTTTACCTTACCCCTTATGAAATAATAAATTTAAGTAAAATGGCAACGATTAATTTTGTGGTGCATTTCTACCGTGCCTAATCAAACTATAACATAGATTTATTAACATAAGAAATTGCATATTTATTCTTTTCAATAACCTTAAAAAAAATTGTCGAATGAAAGAAAGCTACACATCGACTCTACTGCCGGATATTCCGTTGGTTCGATTACCGGTGACATTTGCGCACAGATATTTGAACTTTGTTTATACCATAAAGCAACTCGAAATATATTTTTGGGAGCTTTAATAAATGAACCTAAATTAATGGTCTCACATTGCTCAGGAAAATCTTAAACATACACTGAGAATTTTCCAAGGAGGCAACGTCGCATTGCGACCCATCTGGCGTCATTGCTAGCAACTGAAAGAAATATTAGATTACTTTCGAAAATTAATATCCATTGTGCAAATACAAATCCTAAGTATTAAATGTCTTCATATGCTTTAATACATTTGTTAAACCTTCTATAAAACAATTTGTATATATGAAGCTGTAAGTGACGGTATTTTTAGTTTGTGTATTTGTCAGTGAACGTATACATCAAAATATCGCACGACGAAATTTGGTTTAGTTTTAAAAATATAAATTAGCCCATTGCTTCATTCTTAAATATTCAGTTAAGGAAACAACAATCTACTAAAAATTACAGGAAATCATATTAAAAATAATGAAAACAATTCTAGAGTTCCTAATTTCCATTACAAATATGCAAAATATTTTGTTGTATTAAATCAAAAAATACGTGAGTCATGATTGTGATCAAGAAATAATTCACCTGAACAGTGTTTACTGAACTTAACAAATGTGAAGAAACATGTAAAAGCACGTTTTATTTTATTAAATATATTGAGAAAGAAATGGATATTGTAACCACGAAATTGTAACCAAACAATATTTTTAATAAAAATATATTCATGTAGCGTCTTGAATTTATCAAATAATACATTTGAAGCCCAATGTTCAATACAGAAAAACGTTACATACACTTTCTTTATGTGTTGCAATGTATTAAAATAAGGAGTGAATTTATAAAATTTATTTCAAACACAACTCAATTTTCATAAGATGTTCGTTCTATAAAATATTCTAGTTTCTTCAAGGACGTTTTTGGACGATAGTCACGCGGGACACAATTTTTTATATCTTTTATTGCATTTTTTCCCTCGATAAACAAAAATTTAATTTTTCTTCTTTTGCATTTAAGTCCAAAAATATTGTGGGCTCGAAATCAAAAAACAAATCTGTGATTTTTCCACGGAGTGAAACCTATGATGAAATAAAATGGTAATTTTTCGAATTTTCTATTCGCAACCTACAGTATCCTGCTCGTAGTGAAATAAAAAATAAACATCTACATATAAACATGCATTTTTCTAACGTAGAATATTTCAATAATAACATTAACTTTATAATGATAAACAAATTTCTTAGTATTTGATTAAATTATATATTATAGGATCACTTGAAGACACTGCCTAGGTTAAGTGTCCATATTACAGATATTCAATATTTGTTCACTTTATATTTCGACTTTAGTTCACATAAAAAATGTGTTTAAAATAATAAGCAACTCATTACCTCATCACTTTATTCGTCAGTCAACGTTCTGAGATTTATTGACCACCTCATAAGGACCAGCTGAAATGCACATAAATTAAAATCTTGTTTATAAAATTCCAATTAATATAGTCAATTTCTCTAAAACATTTTTCAAAATTTGATATCATGGAAACTTGGGATAGTCGTCTAGTAATCGATTGTCTGTAATATTGACACATAACCTTGGAAGTGTTTTAAAGTGGTCCTACAAATTGATGATTAGAATTTATCTCAAGTTGATATACAGATTAATGATTAATCATGTTACGTCGAATGAAAATTGCAGACGTGACCGGGATTCGAAAATGGGAGACCCGTCTCCCATTTTCATTCGACGTAACATGATTAATNGTCCCGTCTACCATTTTCATTCGACGTAACATGATTAATCTGTTACCTGGCGGTGAGGTTCACCGCAATCTAAGAGATTTCTATGTTTGTGAACCAGATTAATGAATTAAGTATATACTTATTGAAATTTTTTAAATTGTTCTGTTCTTGTCACGATTTCAGTAGCTTCTTGTAACGTTCTGACATTCCGTAAGACTTCTTCAATGCCATAATTTCACACATGAGGGTCTGTAACTAAACTGACAGAAAAAAAAGTCAAAAGAAAACAACAACTTGGTCATAAAAATAACGTCGGAAGCTTATAATAAATCCAAAATCACACAAAAGGTATTTCGTCTTCGTGTATTAAAATACAAATATAGAATAACAAACCTAAATAAATGGTATTCTGGAATGTGATTGTCAAATATATTTGATTTTTAAGTCACTGTAAATGCATGTAAGCGAGAATTTATGGTATTAACACTTTATTAAGTGTAAAATATATCGTGCTTTCAATTACGATAGTAAGGTTTCTCTAGTATCCTTCCTTTGCACGCGTAGTAAAGGAAATGAATTGATGACTGGTAATAAATTTACTATAACGAACGCTCTCAAAAAATGTTTTCCTAGGTCATTGCATTCTAAAGTGGTATTATTTCAGGTCATAGAACATAAACTCCTGCACATTATATCCATATATAAATTAAATCCAATAGAACATATAATTCTACTAAATCATAATAAATAACTAAAGTTTCATCTTCGATAACAAGAATAAATACAACAAAGAAATATACTGAAATTAAAATATAACTTATTAGGTTGTATAATTGCGTTTGATCAGATACAAATCTACGTCTAATAACTCTTTTGGGTTTAAGAGCTATGTTTAATAAGTTAAACAAATTAAATATATAGGTTATGTTAAGTAATTAACCTATTTGTATAAATTTGTGGATTTATTTTGATATACGTTTTTCCCGTGATTCTTGTTCGCTAGTTTAAATAACTTTATCTTACAAAGTCATCCTGATTCTTGAATGCTGAAAACTATTACTTACACTAACTTTATATCTAAACTTGTACGCGTTATCTCATCATCTTCTTTTTTGATATTTTATTCTTACTCTAAAATCTTGCTTCATATCTAATCAATATATTTGTCTTCACAAATATTAACAATCATGTTGAATCATAAAAAATGATATAAAGAATGCTTCTGAATTACCTGGTCTTTCGCCTACTATTGAAATTAATCAATGCTAAGGAATGTCGAAAATAATGAAGGAAATTCAAGAAAATAATGAGATTCATGTATGGGACAATGTAAGATATTTAATGAAAAACAATATTAATTGGGATGTTTTAGTATCTGATAATCTTGTATAACGCGAAAGAATACAACTCAAATGTATTGGGAAGTCTGAATAAAAGTGATATGTTCCATTTGTTATATTTTCTGAGAGCAAAAAATAAACTGTTTAGTAATGTTACTCTCTTAGCGTATGGTTTTAGATGTTGCACGATTGCAGGCATGCGTTGTATCTTGCATCAAGACATTTGTAACATATTTATTTTAATTCTTACTTAAAAAGTATTGAAGATATCATATACGTTAAGATTTAGAGATATTCATTCATATTATATATCAAATGTCATTTTAAATTGTTTGACTTCCGATTGACATCAATTAATAATATAAAAAAGATGAATGTTATTTGAAATTGCATTATAAAAAAAACGTTAATTAATACCAATGAGCTTTGAGTTCATAGCGACCGGGAATAAAATTCAGAGGTTATAAGAGTACTTATAAGCAATTCCTGAATTTACATATAATTTACATGTAATTACAATAGAACCAGTTTTACTAACAAAACCGAAGAAATTACACAAAACACAAAATAAGATCCCCACTTTAAGACCAATAAAGGAAAAATATTTGCAGTCAATAGAAGCAGGAATACAGGAATCATTTCTTGGTGTTCTGCTCTATTCTTCCCTATATCATTTTCATTTAAGTAGTTAAAAAAGTACTAGTCTTCTATTGGTCCGCCAAGTATGGAAATAGTTTAAAGTTAGCCTACGATTGGTCGCACTAGAGACAACTTGTACAGATCAACGATATTAAAGAGCGAAGAATAGAGAAACTTTATGGACAAAAAAATAATAGGAGCGAAAAAACGGATAATGGTTTCGAGGATGATAATCAAAGTGAGGCTAAGGATTCAAGAGACAAGACGGAAGACTTAAAACAGTAGTACAAAAAATTAAAAGGGATTAGTTAATAGTGATTATGATTGTAATATTGCGCAGTGGCAGGTACTTGATGGGTAACCATAAAGGCTAAGGAGAGTGGGAAAGGAAAAAAATTACTTCAATGAAGTAAAAAAAGCAGAGAGACTTGTAATTCCATTTTCTTTTTCTTTTTTTTCTCATTCAACCCTATTTGTCTGCAGTCCAGCCACTATAAGGGTCCTCCATTAATTTTCTTTTAATTATTCCTCTTATTTTTTCATTTCTTTTGCTAAATTATCTTTTCATTTATTTAATCTTCTCTGTCTCCTAATTACTTTCTAGTTTCTCTAGTTTGAGAAGAGCGAAAAGGGCGACAAGTAAAAATAGTTAAAAAATTCTAAATACATTTAAAACCAGAGTGAGAATGTCGTTAAGATGGATAGGAACGCCTCTAGTGTTTCGTAAGTTCAAGTTTTGTCCAAATTTCAGATATTAAATTTCTAGCATCCTCAGGGTATGGGTGGCAACACGTGGTGGGTTAAAATAATCTAAAACTTACGATATTGGTATTAAATAAATCCATTTCTCTGGTCGCACAAAAGATGTGTCATACTCTCCGTGCCGTTTACGTCCACGTCACCCTCTGTGGGATTATAAGTGATAAAATTAACATAAATCTCAATTGATTTCTATTAGTCATGAGATCATTGTTGTGATGTTGATGAGATTATTAATGTCATTTTCAAACACCCCAAAGTTTAAAATCAGCCCGTATACACCCGTTGCACTCAAAGGTTAGGGGATACTATGTATAAATTATCGAAAATGATAACAGAAGGGGATTTTACATTTTTCAGCATTGTTAATTCGATTGTAACATCGTGTAATTGTGCAGACTATATTCAGCCACAATGGGAAGTAAGACACTCCTACCACTCATTGGTAAATAAATAAAATTATTGTCAAACAATACAGTACAAACTGCGTATGACCACGTGGAGGACAATAAACAAATTTGCTCTCCGGAAGCAAGCAAGGGACCATCCCATCAATTTCAAACAAGGGCCCTAAGGCAGAAGCGGATTCAAAATTTTCAGCAAAAATTCCTAGATAAGATGAGAAGTTAGCTGCGAGTTATAATGCCAAAAAAATGTAAATATTTGTAATTAACGCAAAAAAGTTACATGTACAAATTATTATCGAATTGATTTTTGATTATTCTTAGTATAGTGTCTAAAAACATAAGAATTGAAATAACACTAAATTTGCGATTTATTGTTACAATAAACATGCCTCGAGACAAAGCGTTGAGAACCTGTGTAAGAAATCTGCTTCTACACGAAGGAAAACCGGAGAAAAACCCGCGCCAGGATAGGGCTACAGAATTTATGTACACAACCGTGCCAAAGTTGAGTACACATAAAACTAAATTAATATGAGCCATAAAGAAACACAATCATGCAAGAAAATAGTTTTTGAAATTGTTATAAGTTGTTTAAAAAGTACTACAGCAATGGCGTGATAAAGTACAAGACGGATTTATTTTTTCTTAAAATCAATAAATCTTATTTACGTTGTAAAAGCACTGGTGCAGGAGGTAGATTTAACCGCGGTTTTGAAGAGACTCAATATCATAATATCTATTATATTCTTGGGAAGGGAACGATTCCTGAATGATGCGGTCCTTTTTGTGAAACAGTGGTTGACACTCTAGGCCGATGAATATTATTTGTATTGCGACTATTGTGTTCGTGAACGAGAATGTTTCGTATGGAGCAACTGTGGCACTTCAGTAATTTCGTCTTAACATACACGATCATTTCATAAATATAAATGCAAGGAAGTGTTAAGATATTTAATTCCTTGAATGAAGGTTTACGAGAGTTTTGGGGGTGAGATTTACCAATTATCCGAACTATCCTCATCTGAATTCTGAAAGTTTGAATCCTCTAGCCGGAATTGCCCCAGAAGGTAGTGCCGTAACGTAAATGCAAGTAATCGTTTGCAAAATTGCACAACAGGAAATACGTGGACTAATTGCGTTAACTAAGATTCCGAATGCGTAACAAAATTTGCTTAATTGGGAATTAAGATTGTCAATTTGACAATTCCATTTGAGGTTTTCTTGAATATGGAGACCTAAGAATTTTGTATTTGTAACAGTTTTTAATTGTGTTCCGTTTAAAGAAAGGCAAACCTGGGGTAAAGATTATGTGCTACTATTGTGAAATGACATAGACACTGTTTTGTCAGTGTTTACAATGATACAATTTGCATGAAAACAAGTCGAAATGTTTGACAAAACTTTTGGAGCGTTGGCGAGTTTACAGAGTAAATTCGTGTCATCAGCAAAAAGAACGATTTCGCAATCTGATGTTGATGATGACGTCGTTCACATACAATAAAAAGAGTATAGGGCCGCGAATTGAACCTTTGGGTATTCCGCAAGGAATTGGCTTTGATTCTGAAACACAACGCTCAATTATTTTATTTTTAATATAGGAGATTTCGACCTGTTGATATCTATCTTTTAAATAAAAAGTTAACAATTGATGCGGGTGTCCTAAAGAATGCAATTTGGAAAGGAGAATTTCGTGATCGATGTCATCGAATGCTTTGGATAAGTCAAGAAAAACACCCTGAGGATTTTCTCAAAAGGTCTAGAGATTTGGTAACATCGTTTAAGAAGTAAAATATGGCGCTTGTACCGGAAAAGAATTTCTTAAAATAGTGTTGATCGTCAGAGAAGTTGTTGTTTTTGATAAAAAATCTAGAAGACACGTATATAACAATTTTTCAAGGATTTTTGAGAAAGTGGGTAGTAGAGATATTGGTCGGTAATTTCCAATATTAAGTTTGTTTCCTTTCTTGTGTAAAGGTTTCACTTTAGCTCTCTTAAATATATTATGAAACACCCCTTCCGATATAGAACTATTAAAAATATTTGAGTGAATTTAATATAGCGTGGGACGAAAATTTAACAATAAACTCGGGTATATCAGCTATGCCTGTTGAAAATTTGTTTTTTAATGAGCTGATGATTCATATGACTTCACTGGCGTTAGTTCCGAAAGTGACCATAGAATTGGGTACGTGGGTGGATATAATTGGAGGACATTGATTTGGATATATTGAGTTCGTTATTTTACCTGCTTCTGAGAAGTGAGAATTAAACAAATTTGCGATGTCCTGAGGATTTGATACGATTTTGCCATCGTTTAGTAGAGAAACATTTTCTTTGCGATTTTCAGAAGTTGACGTGTAATTTTTAACAATATTCCGCATGTCTTTCATCCGATTGTTCGGTTTTAGTACCTGCCTGTCATTTTACATTACTTTAGCTGCGTTGACTACTTTTCGAAGAATAGTCTCATATTTACAAGATTAATCATGGAATTCAGGTAGTTTGTTATCGAGTTTTGAAAGATAAAATAAAAGGCGTTTGTTTCTTGAAGAAATTCTTATCCCTTGAGTGAACCATCTATCGTGTTTCTATGTGTTACTTAATTTGCGTTTTATGAGACAGCTAGAGTAGTAATTTTGAGATAAATATATTGAATTTGTCGTCGGTGTTTTGGCAATTGTAAACACCTTTCCATGTTTCTTCACTCAAAGAATTAATCAATATTGATTGATTTGTGTCATTAAACTCTCTTGAAAACTTGTAAAGGATTTTATGTGGTTTTAGTTTATTATTAATAGTCAATACTTGAGTAAGGCATTCACTCTATCACTCTATCCGGCGATAAACAGTTCAGAAAAATACGAGACTCCATTGTTGACGATAATTTGATCAGGCAATGTTTGAGATGAACCGGAAAGGCGAGTGGGGTCGTTTGTCGTAGTAACAAGATCGAAGGAATCGATAAGATTCTTGAATCGATTAATTGGTGAATGTGAAGAGTCGGATGTACTCAAGAAATCGATGTTGAAATCGCCAAATATAACGATAAATTTAGTAGATTTATGTGTGAAGTTTTAAAACAATTTCAAAGTTCCGAAAAATATGTCAAGGTCTGATTGAGGAGGTCTATAAATACAAAAAACAACACTCTCTACGCATAAGTTCCCGTAGCCTGTCAGTGGAAAAGATAAAATATCATTACAAACGTAGATACACGTACCTCCGTGGGTATTTTTTTCTTTAAAATTTTCCCTTTAAAAGGAACTTCCTAAATAATAACTAGGAACAGCAGTATCGTCCATGTAGTTACTTGAAAGCCAATGTTCTGTAAGGCATGGCAAATCGAATGGATTTTCATGTACCAGAATATCAATGTCTGTCAATTCGTTTAAAAGGGATTGGATATTGTGATAAAATATAATTATTTTCTTTTCGCAAAGAGTTTGTGATTCCCGAGAAATGGAATCGACGTTCGATTAAGGAGAGGAATTTGGAAAGGGATGGAAATGGGTAGACAAGAAAAAATAATCCAAAGTTAACATTATTAATGTGGAAAGCAAAGGTTTAAGTGAAAGGGAGAATATTCATAATATATCCAATGATGTTTAAATCATGAACCCCAGAAAACAGTCATCCCTTCAATGATATAATAGAAAGAAGACACATGCACTCGCATCTAAAGGTATATCAGGTTATTGTAATCGTAAATTGACAGGGTAAAAAATTGATTAGGGGTATAGTGTTAAAGAAATTTCCTTAAAACTAGTGGTAATCTTTCTAGACAAAAGGGTTCAAACTGATGTTTACACTCTTCTAGGGCCTTATTGTACGTGACTTTTAACACACGAATTTAGGTAAAATGTGTTTCGGCAAATCTTTTAATATGATGACCTGGTATATTGTGTTATGAATTTGATTTAATTGTAAGTACATGTTCCATCTTTTTATTACATCGTTGAATCCTTGTGTTACATATTTTTTATCTTGGAAATTATTTTAATGTAGTCTTGAGAAAGGCCAACTTTTTGAGGAACCAAAACGTCGAAAATATTCATTAACTGGACTATTGTGTTCGTGAGTAAATTTGTTTTAAATAACTGTTTTATTCACAAACATTGAAATCTCTTAGATTGCGGTGAACCTCTCCGCCAAGTAACAGAGTAATCATGTTACGTCGAATGAAAATGGGAGACTTTGGGTTTCACTAGTTGAATGAGAATGGTAGACGGGCTCGGGTGGCGAACGGGATGGCGCTGTCGGTAGGCGCATGAGCGCGTAAAGCTCAAGGTCCCGGGTTCGAACACCTGTCCCGTCTCCCATTTTCATTCGACGTAACATGATTAATCTGTTACCTGGCGGTGAGGTTCACCGCAATCTAAGATATATGTATGTTTGTGAACCGGAAATGGAAAATACTACCCAAATAAAGTACTTTCTAAGGGAGTCGCCTCAGATGAGGAGTTTAGTCTCTACGAGGCCACCTCAGAGACTAAACTCGTATTTGAGAAATTTAACAATTTTGAATTATATTTAGATTAACATAATAAAAAGAGTAATGAATTTTAAATAAAACTATATTTTTACATCTTAGGCTTACTCAAAAAAATAATTCATTCAGTGACCGCGATTCGAAACTGTCATTTCCAAGATGAGAAGTGTAATGGTGATAAGTAACTTCATTGTTGCAGGTGGTCCTGACTGGAGCGTGTGCGAGGAACGCAACCAATCAAAGCCAGAGAGTGGCTCTTTCATTTCTTCTGCTGTTTACTCTGGTGGTGAACAATGCGTACAAAGGTGTCTTCTTCAGTTTCATGGCGGCTCCACCGAAGAGAAGTAATCCAAATACGATCTTCGACGCTGTCTCACACCTCCAGGCGATTAATACCTTTACATTTTACGACACATTTGATGATCCGGACATCAGTGAAGGACTCAAAATACTTGCACGGAAAATCAAAATCGTAGAAATAAAAGGTATCACTGACATTGTGGAGGGAATTTATAAATATGGAACTGAAGGCATTCTGTACTCAGAGCTTATGCTTAAAATCATGAGTTCCATGAAGAAATTCCGTCTGGAATCTGAAAGAAACCCTTTCCATATTGTTCCAGAATACGTGATGACTCCAGGTCATTGCACAATCGCTTTACGTAAACACTCACCAATCGCAAGGACTGTTCATTTATTTGTTTCCCGGGTTGCGGAGGCTGGATTGTTCGAGCAGTGGTTTAACCAAATGTTTCACAGCATGTTTGTGAGAGGAGTTCTCTTACCTAAAGATGACACTCAAAAAGCGAAACCGCCGAGTCCTATAAACCTAAGGGAAATAGAGGGAGCCTTTCAAATTATTGCAGCAGGGTTATTTCTTGCTCTCAATGCGTTTCTTATTGAAAAGTGTTTTCGCATGAAAAAGTATCTTTGGTGTTTAAAAAATTATGCAAAGAATAATTAATGTTTAAATCGGGTTTCATTAAGAGTATCAATTGTGGTCCTGTGACATGGTAGAACAGCGTAATATTACAAAGATGTTCGCATTAACTGTGCTCAACGGATTTTAATTATTAAATATCTTTTTTTGTCATGTCTAACTCTAAATGATAAAACAGTGGATAATAGTAATAAACATGAATTGTTTGAAGCAGTCTTTGAAATAATAATGAAAATTTATAAGAAAAAGAAATTAAGAAGTAAAGGAGATAAAAAGTAATGAGATGTGCACCATTTATTCTGCCAGTATATGGTTTTAGTGGTACTTGGTATCGAAAAAAACAAATTTGAACGTTATGCAATTAACTTTTTTATTTTTCAATATGACAACTTCGAAACGTTACTCAATTCTGGTGTTCATTGTAAATCTATTCTCGAATGAAGATGTCAATTTACGAGCAAAACGCTTGTCATTTGCAGGAGGTTTTGTTTTTCTGCTTTTAGTCATCAGCGATAGACAGTATTTTCAATCGTAAGTGTATAACAAGTGTTTTACGATATATCTTTAGATGACAATAAAAACAAGGGAAAAAGCAAAGTAAACCTAATAATAAGGAGCGAAGAAACTAGGTGACGTCTACTTTTCAATGTATCTTATATTTAAAAGCGGCTTGTGCGCATTGCTTATGATGTAACGGAGAAGCCATCGATGTACTGTACTTAATGTAGTTTTAGCGCTCTTAGTTAGTCAAATCAAGGAGGTGTATTATTGTTTTATTTAATATTATTCAAATTAATGTAAAACGTAACAATATCAATAATAAAAATCTGAATGAATAAAACTTTATCTGTTAATTGTGTAGTATATCGTTAATAACGAGACCCTGGATGCACTGTATCTATCTCTAGTAGAAGGCCGAGCTGCTCATAAATCGTTAGTAGAATATTTCAGTATTATATAAGTATAAACTATTATTTGACTAACACATACAATACTGACCATTTTAGGAGGTAAATAATAATTTAAACCACATTGCTGCTATAGAAAAAAACGTATATTATATTAAATGTTTAATTTTCATACCATTTATACCCAATGTAAGTTATGTAACATTTATGAGGAAAAAAACCTGTGTGTTATTTTAATTTTATTGGTCGGGATAATAGGTACGTACAACACCCACTGAAAATATAACGATAATTTTAGGTAGCAAAAACACCAAAGCAATGAAAGTCTTTTCGTCTCGGACTTTTTCGCAGACGTCATGCATACTACAAAAATTAAAAAATTACTTTTTAATTGCAAATATATAACTTTCACAAACAATCTTTTAATAACATCTACTAGGTACCTGACTTTACATATTGATAATGAGACATTACATATTGATAATGAGACATTACATATTGATAAAGAGATAATGAGAATCTATTTTTATTAGTTACAGTTCTTGCATAACCGTTGCGCTACCATTTACGTTCTGGACGGATCTTAGACAAATTCAGGAACCCTGGATTGTTTTGAATGGCTGTATTTGGTGTCTTTGTATATGCTCCTTCTAAGTGATATATCCTACATAATTCATCACATACTACTCTACTGTACATTGTTAAACCTCCTTCTTAATTCAATGAAAACAGTCATTTCCTATTTCTCATCTCATCAGTCGATACACTCCGTCAATGTCCAAAGTGCGTCTTGTCTCGATCGTCTTTTAGAAAATCCATGTTGATTGTCGTCTAATAGTCCGTTATTTTTTGCCAAATATGTTATTTGTCGTATTATTAGTATCTCTAATAATTTCCCTATACAAGCTTATTGATCTATACGCCTTTGTGTCACCTGTTCTTTGTCCTTTTCTTTGCAGAATACTCAGCATTGCAATCATATCCTCTCTTGGAAATGATCCTGTATTCAAGCTATCCTTAATAGTTTTATTAGTATTTCTCTAATTACAGTGTAATTTATCTTGATAAAGTCACTAGTAAATCCGTCGTAACGTGGGCTTTCGCTTCTACTGACCCTTTGACTTTCGCATCCACCTCATCATAAGTAACCTCAATGTAATCTTCTTCATGCACTTCCATCCTACTTCAAGTCACACTGTAACGTCAGTGCCAAGACATTCTATCGATTTGAGAAATATAAATATTTCTTCGCATTTCCTAAACCGGACACTGTTTAGAAGTTTACAAAAAGTGGGTGGTCGGCGCTACAGCGGAAGCGCGACGAACCTGGGACCCACCTTAAGCCTCTTCAGTTATTGAGGTATTGTTTGAACGTACACCTTTCACTTCCTAAGGAAGGTACAATTGTTTTCGGAGAATGCGGCCTGCGACCGTGTCCCATGCGTGGTGCACTGGTATTTAGGTGTACCTCAGAAAAGAAGAATTTTAATGCGTATTGGATGAAGTACGTCGCCGGATGAAGAACAATGAGACACTCGGAAAATGGTGCGCGCGTGCGCCAAGGTGGGACCGAAGGCGGCTCGCCTTTGCGGTGGAGACACGGCGTTCCTAAATTCCGAAGGGGTGAACAAGAAGAGTACTTGCAAGGTGGCATGGAAGGCGTTGTTATTTGCTGATCACGTGATTTCCTCTTCAGTATATATTGGGAGGAGTGAAGATGTCCGACTTTTTACGTGGGCGTAGAGTCCGCCGGCATTGAGATGTGTCCGGGCTAGCATAGGTCGCGGGGATCAGATGTTCGTTAGGTTGCTGCGGTAGGCTTAATGAAGTCATTACTATTTGCGAGGGTCGAAACTTGTAACAAGTAGGTGTTGGGGAAAACAACTTGTAATTTTGGAGTTTCATTTATCCTAGAGGGTATACCATTTAGTTGTCTTCAAATAAATTTATTTAAGTATAATTAATTATATCTGATAGCATTACTTGTGTAATAACAGATTGTTATATGTATTAATGATTTTAAGAGTTTGTCTTCGTTTGTAAATTCAGATTTCTAGTTCATTTTTATTAAATCATTATTTATTGTTATTAAACGTGCGTTTGATTGCCTGGGAAACTGGGCTGATGGCAGTGACGAAAACTACCATAGGAATTGTGGTATATGAGAGAATCCCGCTTCTACCCAAAAATACTAACATCGCATCAGAGTTTGTGGTGTGATGTTACATACACATACCCCATACACGGGCATTATCTTCTCTAGTTATTTTCGATTCTTTTTTTCATTCTCCAGTCTGGTGTCCTTCCTCACTCAAGGTACTCCATATTTGCCTTGTTTTTATCTTTCCCCTGGGTATGACATACGGCACACTCTATATATTAGTGCGCACACACTTTGATAAACATTCATCCCATATCTCTCGTTGACATTATTTTATTTTACTTTTATATTCTCTGCTTGTCTCTCTATAGTATTTTCCGTCTCTGATCGTTGACGTCCTTCGTGTCTTCGCTCTCTTCAAATTTGTTGCTTTAACCCTCTTCTTTTTCTTCTTTTTCTTTAGATCCTTTAAATCCTTCTTCCAACAAATATATCCCGATCTTTCAATTGTTCTCTTGTTTGGAGCACATTTTGCTGCTACTCTTAATATACGTATGTGGAGTTGTTCTACCCGTTCTTTAAGCTTCTTTAAGCTCACTATCACTGTCCCCCATCCTTCTCGACTCAGTGTTCCTTGAAATTTCTTCTCATGTGTTCGTCGCAGATTTTTCTCCATTTTCGTGTGTATTTTTTCTGTTGTCATTCCCAGTTCGAAGAGTGTTTCTTTATTATCCGAATATATCGCTTAGTATATTCTCCAGTCTAAGAAGTACCCTTTTGTTGAAGTAGTTGTCAATGTCCAGTTAATTATACATATCACCCTCGGGTGTGGCGAGCCCTTGTGGTATTCAAGCTGAAAAACATCATGAATGGAACGTTGTTCCAATCATGATGTACGGTATAGGCATCAATGCCTGAAGTACCGATTAAGCAAGCAATTATACATATACCTCTCTCCACTTAGATTGTCGTTTCGCCTAACACATTATTAGTTGTAAACCATATTTAAATATGTTTCTTTTATTCGTCCATTTTTTTAATATTACGTCTTCTCACACCGTTGAGTGGCCGTATGCCACAATATATTATTATTTTCTTAATATTATCCTCAATGATACACTTGAACATCTCTATCTATACTTTACACGTCTCCCCTCTTAAGTATCCACCCACAAACACATTCTCTTTTTTCATTTTACATGTTACGATATATTTAGTACAAATATCGTAAAGAGAGTATTCATACTTCCAATGCTACGTATTATATTATTGTTGATGCCCAGTCACCGCTCTCTTCTATTATCCTTGCAGTTATCTAATGATGGCAAGAATTCCTATTTGTTAAATATCTTTCTTTAAACAAACTTTAGATTTATTTTTTATCTAAATATATCTGCCTTTCTCTGGATGCTAATAATGACCTTTGCATGCTCTATTAAATTACCTAAACCATTACTTCTCAACAGGTTTCAACAAATCATTCCTCTAACTCTAGTGTAACGCACAAAATATGAAAATTATCCTTGCTTATTCACTAGTTGTTATTAAGAATTCTGGTATTTTAAAATAGGAATAGTAGCGTGGTATTGATATTTGTCTACACGGAGCGAAAAAAGGTAGGAGGAGGGTAATAGGGGCTATTGTTAGTAGATGGGCGTGTGAGATAAGTTTACTCACAACTTTGCCCATGTGGAGGTGTTAGTAAGTAATACTAGAAAGAATTAGTAAACAAGGAGCAGTAGAAGGTCTATAAAAGAAGTGTACACTTTTCAAGTGTCAGAGTATTATGAACTAAAAAATTGAAATAAAAAGCTACAATATTTTCTTTTCTCTTATACGTAGTATATAGAAACGTTATAAATCGTAAAAAAATCGAAACCAAAATTTCGACTAAAAAAATTTGCTTTGGCGATTGTGTATTGTCACACGAAGAAAAAAAAGACTCTTTTAATTAATTCCCAAAAACATCTTCTACGAATTTTCTTAAATTTTCTGTATATAATGTAAAAATAGTATACAAAACATCTGCATTATAGGTATTTGGCTTATAAGTTTGATATAGATGCTGCAAAAAATATTCCTTCTGCTACAATTACACATTAGTTTACCGTTGATAAAATGTTGAATAATATTTAGCCGTGAATATGGATCAAACAGATGTACAATACACTTCTGATAAACTGAAATGAAGGATATGATACTGATAAAATACATAGGAAGACAGCGTACTTCAGATACGAAAATTCCGTTTACATACAAATTACATTTAAATAACACTTTTGCGATATTTTTATTTTAAAAATAATATATTAATTTTAAAAACAATATGTCGCAATATGTTTTTAAAAAGTATTCTGAATATTTATTTTACTGAGAAATTTCAAATAAAAAAGAGTATAAAGTTCATATAAAGACTTTAAGGAAATTGACAGGTCTATAGCAGTCCACATGGAAAACGCAAAGTCGGTCACCTCCCCGGTGTTCATTAAAAATAAATCATTATGCTCAAAGAAATAATTCAGCAATCGGCCCCTGGGGATATCGCTCGACGAACCACACAGTACACTGTGAGAGTTAAAATCTTCAATGAGGACGAATGGTCGAGAATGCTGGTGAATTAAAACCTTCCGAGAAGATTCCTAGAGACCTCGTGTTGGAAGACGATATTCTTAACGCACCGTCATAGCTGGTATGTTGTGAATTGTGACTGCTATAGCCTGGATTTGAGTTTTAGCAGAACAGGTGTGGAGAAAATAGTGTTTCTAACAAACACGGCAACTCCATATCTTGCTCGATCTCTTACGGTGACGTCATATCTAAAGCTGATGTATCCCCGCAGACAGAATAAGAGTTCTGAAAAAAGGTGAATCTTTTGCAGGCAACTACAGATCGGAATGCATTGCGCTACGAGCTGTAACTCTTCACGTTAAGTTCTAAAGGCAGCAAGGTTCCATTTTAGTAAGGACGCCATTACGATTTGGAACCTGCTGGGTCGGGATCCTGACTACATTTCCGGATCACAATCGGACAATGCACATTCCGATTCGGAGGAACGAAATACAGAGACGTTCTCTTTACGTCTCTGCGACGTGTTGGACATTGTAGTTGTTGTTTTAATTTGATAAATTTCAGAAATCTAGCCCTGGAAATATGCTTTGCCTTCTTCTCTTGTGTGGTATTTGCTGGAATACGTTTCCCACTTCTGGACGCAGATGAAGTAAATGGACGGGGTTGAACTGAGTTGTTGGAAGTTGGATTCTACTTTGTTGAAGGGTGACTGCTCGTTGATGGAGTAACTGACATCTCAGGGTGAACTTGTACCTCTCCACATTTTCTCTGAAAAGTACACGTTGATTCCGTGGACATGTCAGCCTGAATGGAAATAGATTTCTTCTGTACGGGTGTGTTAGCAGCGTTTGAGTAGCTTATTGAAAATACAGGGTCTTAGATTTCTCTACTTCCTTCTATTAAAGAAAGGCGACGCACTCCCTGCCAGATACCAGTTGGCTGCCTGAGCAATTAAAACACATTGCAGGTCCCAGGAATTGTACGCTGGTTTCTTGTTCCTGCTTCTCGCATTTGCCACTAGTAGCGCGGCCCTTACACAATGATGTTTAATGGCCAAATCTCGGGCTCTTCGAACCGCCCAAAAGAGTTGGAATGAAGGGGCCCAACAGCATGTTAGGCCATACAGCTTTACGATTTTGGTTACTTTAGGACAGTCAAATGTCGCAATGACGGAACTGGTCTTCTGCAGAACACCATTAACCTTCCTCATGATTTGGCTGACCTCAGCCACGTTGTCAACCTCCCATTGTGCAACAAGTTATTCTGCTAACACATCCATTATATCGCTGCATGATACTACTCCTTTGACCTCCGCTCTTTGTAACACACAAATTTCCACTATCCAGCGAATGGTGGTCGCTGAAGCATGCCCAAAGCTTACTGTGTCCGAAGACTGGTGGCGCAGCACAGCATCAGCTCGGGACCGTGGGTTCGCCAAACCAATACTCAGTCGAAACTGAGTCCCTTGCGGAAGAATCCGTTTTAACGATTTCGTATTCTAAAAAAAGGTTTTTTAGCATAATGTCCGTCCGTCTGTCTGTTTTTGCCCAACGATTCTGAGTTAGCAAATGAATCAATTTAATTCGCATTTCGCATTTGCGGTAGAATTTACTTGTTGTCGATGCATGTGTTCTATTTTTTTACTTTAGAACAGAGGGTACTTTACATGAAGGTCATAATGCTTTTTTGATTGATCCTCAAAAACGGTTCTAACGATTTTGTTTAAATTTTCTGTACGTAAAATACAAATTACATGCATTAATTACGCATTAAAGGTATTTCGTTTGACACTTTGATATAGACGCAGAAAAATTAATTCCTTCTGCTACACTTACACATTAGTTTATTGTTGATAGAATCTTGAATAATATTTAGCAGCAAATATTGATCAAATAGTCGTATAATACACTTTTCGTAAACTGAAATGAAAGATATGATAATAATAAAATACATAGGACGACAGAAAACGCACCGCAGATACGAAAACACACCATTTTCTGTCTACAGTGAAATATATTTACATAACACTTTTACGATATTTATCACTCTAATATATCGCAATATGTTTTGAAATAGCATTCTGAATATTTGTTTTACCTTCAAATTTCAAATGAAGAAGAGTATTAAGTTCATCTAGCGACTTTGAGCATAAATAGGGCACTGAAAGACGAACTAAATATAGAGGATAAATTTCACAATATAATATTTTCTCACGTTATGCTGCAGGAGAAATGTAAATTGGAAAAAATGTGCAATGGCATAGCACCACTAGTTTTCTCTCACGATATTGATGTTCTAGGGGACAAATTGAAAGTCTATGACTAATGATTGGATTAATATGTGATTTTTTGCTTGCATGCCATTCAATTATTATACTCTCCGATCCGCGCGTTCAATTGTTTATGAGTTTCAGGGACATATATGTGCAAGTGAAACATAAGATCTGGAAGATACTTTCGAATTATTCTGTGGGGGTAAAAAGTAAGTTTTATTTATTCAATTAATGTATTTCTAAAAACTAAAGGTAATATATTGCGCGTTCGGTACTGATTAATTTACCCCTCTAAAATAAAAAATAAATAAAATCAATATCAACGTAAACGAAAACGTTTATTAATTGACTAAGTACAATAAACAATAGTCGAGTTACGTATTATTAATGACATTGACATGTTTGTTTCAGTTGTAGTCTCATACTTCTGGAGGAATCAGAAAACAATCAGAAAACAAACATCACTTGATCAAGTATTAAGTTATGAGAGTAATGTTAATCACATCAAGTTAATAAGGAAATGATAATTTGTAATGAAATCATGGAAATAAATATGAACACAAATATATAGAAGGAACACTGCGTCAATAAATAATAATATAAATGGAAAGCAATCAATAAAACATGGGTGTATCACTTAGTCCATGAAGAAACACCTACGTGATAAGAAACATATACAATATAATAAAAACACTTGATTGGTGATAAAACATTTTAAAAGAATGCGACATAATCATCATCAAAACACTGGATTGTTAACAAATGTTGAATATATCAGTAATATTGCGATTTGATGTAAAGTCAGCTAGTCTTTGGTTAGTGAGAAGTGTCAAATGTTTAGAGAGTTATAAACAATTCCTGACCATACAATGTGTCAGTTTCTTACTTACAACTTGATCACATTTAGCATAGTCCGGTTGAACTCACTTAATACCGTTGTCACACGTTCTTAGTGCAGATCAAGCACTGAATTTACTGATTCGTATGAGTAAAATAATGTTCACTACTATAATACATGAAGTTCTTGAGTGTTATTGATCTGGTAGCAAATGCACAATTTTGGTATTCTAAGTTTTAAGTTACGTTAATCACAGTTCAGTAAAATGTTATTAGTATTTGGATTCATGAAGAGCTGAACGTTACTGTTATGTGTTGTAATGATCGCGACACAAGATATCTGAAAGTATAACACATGATAGTGGTGGAACGATCTAACGTAATGTTCACGGGTCAAGAGCTCACTCTGAAGTTAAGTCTGGTCTATGTTAAACAAGTTGTGTCGCCTTGGTTACCACCTTTTATAACAAATTTTATGATTGGTCAAATTTTGTGTATTTATTAATTTTAATCTGAAATTACCACATTTACTCTTGTTTTTCATTGTCGTCTTATGAACTTAGTTTTTTATGTGTCTGGGCAAATTCAAGTAACCACAACATTCCTTATTGTTAGTAACTGGGTGGACATGAATGTTCAGCTTTTTACGGAGGGGAGGTCTTAATTCATTTGTTTGATAGAAATATTCAGTAGTACCTTCAGTTAGCAGCGTTGATAGGGTATGTTGCTTCTGCTACAGAAGTTATCCGAGAAAAAATTTATAAATGAACACATATATTTTTATTATTTTTATTATTTGCGAATGGACTCTTGTATGGATCACGCAAAGCCATATGTTCTAAATGTTCATTTTCCTCTGTCTCTACACTTCGTTCATCCTTTTGCTATGATTTTTCTTCATCTCCTCTGTCCCTTTAGTTCCTGTCTTTTTTGGGATTTCATTTTCAGACTGTACTTTCCAAGTATCTACCTTTTCTCTGTATAGTTTCCGGTCCAAAATGTCTGATCTCTTTATTCGAGCTTTTTCTAAATCATTTTTTACTTCCTGGATCCATGGGATGGCCTTAATTTTTTCGAAGTATTTTAGAATTTTGTTAGGTACTCTGGTGGTAGGTAGTCTATGTATATGGCCGTAAAATTTTAGTCTTCTCTTTCTGATGTCTGCCGCGAAGTTAGATATTTTTTCTGTTGTTTTCCTTGACCTTAATCTAAAACCATCTTCCGTCATTTCTGGACCGATAATTTTTCTTATGGTTTTTCGTTCTTCTTTTAATAAATTTTCTAAATCTCCTTTTATGTGAAGAGTAAGAGCTTCACTAGCATACAGGGCTTCCGGTTTAATTACTGTGTTATAGTGCCTAATTTTGGTGTCTATGGAGAGACATTTTGTTGTTGTAGATATTGTGGATTCTTCCGTAGGCTCTCTTCAGTTTCTGTAGACGAATGTTTTGTGCGTTTTTCTCTCCACCTGTAGGTTCGATGATTTCGCCGAGGTACTTGAAATGTGAAGTTCTGTTGACTTTGCCATATTGGGTGTTTAAAGTTTGTATATTGAGTTTTGAGCGAATGAATTCGGTTTTTTGAAATAAAATTTGTAGACCTACTTTTTCTGCACACTCTTGAAGGATTTCTATTTGTTTGACAGCTATGGTCTCATTATCTGCTAATACTGCTAAATCATCTGTGAATCCGAGACAAGAAATTTTGAGGTCATCTTTAGGTCGTCCAAGTTGTATTGGTTTCCAATAATTTTGGTTCCTTAGTTCATTTTCCCATTCCTGTATCACCTTGTCAAGGACAATATTGAAAAGTATCGGGGACAAACCATCACACTGTCGAACACCAATTTTTATCAGAAATGGTTCGGAAATTTCGCCCGTAAATTTGACTTTTGAGGCAGTATCCGTGAGTGTTTGATTGATTAGACTCAGAGTTTTTGGGACTAATCGTCGTTGTTTAAGTATACTCAATAGAGATTGACGGTCAAGTGAGTCAAATGCATTTTTAAAATCTATGAAGGTGCCAATTATTGGACTATTTCTGACTGTTTTATATTTTAGAAAGGATTTTAAATTAAAAATTTGTTCTGTGCAGGATCGGCCGTGGCGGAAACCTGCCTGATATTCACCTATTGTATTCTCTAGTTGTTCTTGGATTCTTCGAAGAAGACATGCTGAGAAAATTTTGTATGTGACTTGCAAAAGAGAAATTCCTCTATAATTGTTCACGTCTGCTCTGTCTTCCTTTTTATGAAGTGAGTGAATAAGAGCACATTTCCATTCTTCGGGAAGTTTTTCTGTTTTCCAAATACACTCAATAATTTGTGTCAATTCTTTGAGATAGTTGAGGCATAGATTCCTTAATAATTCGGCAATGATGCCATCTTCTCCAGATGTTCTATTGTTTTTTAATTTATGAATATGTTTCGATTTCATTTTGCGTGGGTGGAGCAGAAGCTGGATTCGTATATGACGCGATGTGTTCTGGGAACCTTGCTCGCGGTTCGGGACAGTTAAGAAGTTGGTCAAAATAACGGGATAGTTCCCCACAATTTTCTTGATTGTTAAGAGCAAGTTTCCCATTCTGTTTTCTAAAGCATAAATTTTGTGGAGTATATCCGCGAATTTTGCCTGCGAAAGTCTTGTAAAAATCCCACGTGTTGTAGTTTTGGAAATCATTCTCGATGGAGTTTAATTGATCTTTCAAATATCTTCTTTTGGTTTGTCTGATAGTCTTTGCTACTTGTTTTCTGATTTCGTTGAAGTGTAGTTGATTTTCAGGAGACTTATTGCTATTATAATTCAGGAAGGTCCTTTTTCTCTCTTCCAGTGCTCTGTCACAGGTATTATCCCACCAAGAGTGTTTCGTATTCTTCTTGCGAGGGCATATTTCTTTTGCTTTTTTAATAATTTCCTTTTGAAATGTTTCCCACGTGTTTGCTGGAATGTTTTTCAATTCCTCTTTAAAATTACTTTCTTTTATGCTTTTGGTGTCAAAAATGATGTCTTATGCTGTATTTTCCGGGGAGTGAATTTAATTTTGACACGCACCAAATAATGATCTGAATCTATGTTTGCCCCACGACGAACCTGAATATTGTGTATTTCTTTCTGTACTGGGTATGATATTGCCACATGTTCTATCTGGAATTCTCCAAATTCCTGAATAGGTGACCTCCAAGTCTTCATTTTTTTGGCTGGTTTTCTTAAGGAACTGGACATGATTTTAAGATAATTTCGTTGGCATAGTTCAACAAGCCTCATACCGTTTTTATTTGTGAATTTGTGAGCTGGATATCTACCGACTGTTTTTTGATACTATTTTTCTTTACCAATTTGCGCGTTAAAGTCACCTAATAAAATTTTTGTATCCTCTTGGGGTATTTTCGATGTAACTTTATCTAGTTTCGTCCAAAATGCTTCAGTTTTTAGTAAATCTTTCTTGTTGGATATATTAGTAGGAGCATGAACGTTGATTAGAGTATATTTCTTGTTGGCACACTGTATACGAACAGTCATTAATCGTTCACTAATAGGGGTTACTTCTAAAATTGAGCCAGTTATTTTCTTGTGTATGATAAAAGCCATTCCTAATATTGGGGCTGCATTCGCTACCCGTTTTTCCGTTTTGCTTTTGAATATACGATAGTTTCCATAATCCATTGTCTTCATCAGTGAATCTAGTTTCTTGTAACGCAAGAATTAAAATCTTCTGCCGGTCTAATTCTGTTACCAGGTTGTGCAGCTTTCCAGGTTTTGTTAACGTGTTAATATTGAAAGTACCAATATACGTTAAAGTCTTAGTTTTCAGTATGTTTATATATATTTTTACTTGCAAAGATTATAGATGCAAAATGTTAATCATTATTACGAAGAATTTATAAACACACCAATATTTTTATTTTTTGTATCCCAACACCGAACGAGTAATTAAACTTTTGGAAATTTAAAATTAATAATTAAAGTCATTGTTTAAATTTTAATGAATAAGAAAAATATTTTTAAAAATGTAATAAAACTTATTCCATGTGTCAACAACTTACGATTGCATGAACATTACCGTCACTCATAACAATCAAAAATGTCCACACATATTAACAAGTTGCCGTGTGTTATTAGCCTATATTTTCCTACTAAAATATTATCCCTCAATTGCTGTTTAAATGTTTTGTTATTGATGTTCGTGTGTGACTTACTATAATTATTCTTCTTTCTAAAGCGTGCGTTCCCGTTTTCTTGATGTAGCTGGGTTTATTTGTCTTTGAAGAACGCAGCACGGTTTTGTATTAAATCTTACAACGAATTTTCTGGTGGATGTACGTCAATATGTCAATGCTGGGAGGTTATATGTTTCAGCTATTAAATACCTCATTTTCGCTGTTATTCTTCAAAGTATCGTTTAAGTGTAATGCATCAACGTATGTTACTAAAATATGTTTAAACTAAAATATTCAAACCGCTTCTATGGTTATAGTCCAATTGTTCATTACACATTGTTCCTTATAATATAACAATAACAAATATTTTATGAAACACAACGTGACAACTGAAGAAAAGAGGTTTAATGGATGTAACATAACACACCATAAATAAAATCTTTTTTTTAAATACACAATATTTCATCAATCATGATATCTGTAATTTTGATTATATTTCTCTCTCTTAGTGCATTAAATAAAGCAAATAAAATCTAAGGAATTTCTACTCTTTTATATGAACTACGTCCGTCAACAACAATGAAGAACAGTAATGGTACATCTGCAGCCACAACACAGAACTGTGCCGTTAAAAAGAAATTTAATGGAGAAATATGTGACTAAAAATATACATACCCTAATATCTTGTTTAAAAATTCTTATATGGATAGAACCGTTCCGTCCAAATATCTGGATCGCCATAGTAATAGTGTTTGTATTATGGGCAATTTTGTGGCATATAGTACTGTGCATTGGTTCTCAAATGCGAAAGATCGATAAAAAAATTCTGTAACCTTCTGCAATGGGTAGTTCATTCTTTGACATTTTTCAGGTGAGTATTTTTTATTTTCTCATTTTAAGTACAGTGAAGCTGTGTTCTGTAAATAAGAATAAACATTTGCAAATACACGCCATAAGAAACGTGTTGATTACTAATGTTCACTCAAATTCGAAACTCATTGCACTATTTGCTTGGATTGGAATTCAGAATATCAATATGACAACTCCATTTGAGGTTGTCATGAATATGAACAACGGGGAATTTCAACTTCAATTTCAACTGATGCCTATCTTTCAAGTAGGAAGTTAGCCATTGATGTGACAATTCACGAATGCCGTATGAGTGAAGTTTTGAGAGCAGAATTTCGTGATTGATTACATGGAATGCTGTAGATAAATCAAGAAAAATAACTTGCGCATTATCTCCATGGTCAAGGGAATTTGATATATTATTTAAGAAAGAAAATATCGCGCTGTTTGTTGAAAGAGATTTCCTGAAACAGTGCTGATCGTTTGAGAGATTATTATAATGCGATCAGAAGTCTAAAAGTCTCTTATAGAAGAGTTTTTCCAGGAATAATGAGTAAGTATTTTACAGTGATATGGGTCAATGGTTTCCAACATCACGGTAATTTCCATTCTTAGGTGATGGTTAAACTTAAGCTTCCTGAAATATGTCATGAAACTCACCTTCTGACAAGGAAGTTTTTAAAAATATGAGTGAAAGGATTTATTTTTAAAGAGAGAGGAAGATTTTACAATAAATTCATCTATAACATTTATCCCTGCAGAAAATTTATTTTATAAAGAACTTGTGACACTCATATTTTCACTTGCGTTGTTCTCGGAAGTGATCAAAGAATGCGAAATGTGTGTGGATGAATTTTTTTGAGGCGGATATTGATTTTGAGTTATGGATTGGAAAATTTTACCAATTTTTAAGTAATATGAAGAAAACAATTTTGTGATGACTTTGGAATTTAAAACAATTTTGCCATCATCTAGTAGGGAAAAGTTTTATTGGTACTAAATTGAATGGAAAGTGTATTCTTAAATGATATTTTACATAGTTTTGGTCTGGTTGTTCGATCCTATTTTCTGCCTATCCTTTTCCAACACCTAAGCTGAAAAAACCACTTTTCTAAGATTTATATTTACGGAAATACTCACTGAATTCGGATGGATGATTATTGAATTTTAAAAGACAATATACCGAAGTGAGGATGATTACCTTTGAAATTTTATAGACAATATAAACTAATTAAAAATAATTCTGAATTAAAATACTTTTTATATTATTGTCAAAAATCCACTTCTCTGTAAGATAACAAATTAAAGATGGTCTAGTGCAAGAATTTCAATGTCTATTACTTTGTTAAAAACAAATAAACATTATGACGAAATATATTTATTTTATTTTCTCAAGGAATGCAATTGAATTCAGATGGTTAAGGAGAATTTAAATTTAATTGTCATTTTCGAGTAACACATCAAACTCTCGACAGCAAGTCATAACCGTGCTTTGGGGCGGAAGGTGTCGGGTTTGGGAAAGGTGACGCAGATTTAAGCGGGAGAGATGTAATAAGTGGCGAACACAGATAAGAGACGGAAGAATAAATAGGAATTGGGAGAGATGGGGCATGTGACGAGGTAGCAATAGAGGAAGGTGGTGGATTTGGTGTAGGTGAAGGAATTATGGTAAAGTATGTAAGAGAAAAGAGAAGCGTTATTTCCCGGACTGTCTCAAGTGTAGACCGTAATGGGTAAATTTTTTTGGCAAAAAGATGGGATTGCAGATCAACAAATGTGATGTTTGTGTTTGCCAAGTGCTTTCTTAAGGCGATGTTTACGTTGATAATTACCTTGTTCAAGTGTGGCATGTTTTAGCGTGAAGGCAGGCTAGTAAGTATGATGTTAGTGCGTTAGGAGGCTTTTGAGTTTCTGTAAATTTCTAACTTGGGTTAAATTGACCTCCTGAATTAAGGTAATTCTGCCCACCAATAATTATTGCGATGTTCCTCTCTGTGAGTTTTTCTGTGTGAGTTTCTAGTTATCTGATAACTTTAGCCAAATAAGCATTTGACTTTAAGAAACAGGTCACAGAGAAGTTTCGAACATTTTCACGCGTAATGGACATTTGGTGGCCATGGAAATCAGCTGAAATTAGAACGCTAGATCTTTGCGTGGATGTGTTGTCTTTCAAAGTTTCATTAACTTTACTGATTTAACTATCTACATACAGGAAGGGAAGAAATGAGTGCTAAGTCAAGGAAATTTCATGTCATTAGTTTCTTCGGAACGTCACAGAATATACAAGAGCATATTCCAGTACTGACTAAAGCGTTACATGTGTGTCAAATACTTTTTAAATGTAAAATCATATTAATAGTGGATTATAAATATGCTTTACTTAAATATGAAACAACGTGAAGTATATAAGAAGTTCAGATTTTCCTGAGACACCGAACTGAAATGGCGTGCGCGTCGTAGCTCTGCTGAGCCGTACACCTGCAAGTGCTGCAGGAAAGTGAAGTGCGAATTGTGAACATTTTGTGAATTTCCTGTGTGTTCCAGAACGTAGAAATATTCTAAAGATAAGTATACTCTATTATCCATTTTATTACTATTTGTAATTTGTAGAGATGATTCCGATTGAGCAGTGACGAGCTGCTAATGGAAGTGTGAGACGTCAACGTGCATTAGTTACCTAATTCTTAAAGTTAACATGTCTAATTAGTGCGGCACTAACAGATATTCTATTATAGGTGGAATAGAATCCAACCCTAGCCCCTCTAACATTGACACTGCTCTGGAGGAACTTCGAGCCGGACAGAAGGATATACTTGAGAGTCTGGCCGCCCACTCCGCTATCCGGCAGGGTTAAATGCAGAAAATGGGGGGTTTGGAGCACTGGGTAGCGTCTCTCGCGACAGAGAATAAAGCTCTGTGTCGAAAGATTGTCTACCTGAAAACCAGTCGCGAAGGAACAACCTTCTTGTCTTCGGCTTGGATGACAAACAAGACGAAACGTGGAGGGACTTGGAGCGGCTCGTACGAGACGCCGCCACCCACGCACGAGTAGTGCTAGCTGAGTGCGACAAAGAGCGCGCACACCGTGTGGTCCACAGGTTAGGAAAGAGGCCAATAGTGGAGAAATTAGCCTCTTATAAAAAGAGAGAGGAACTCTTACTTGGAGCTTCCCATTATTTACGTGAGGCAACCGAGGAATCTCTCCGCGGTGTTCGCGTCACGGAGGATTACTCCTTCGCTGTACAAAAGACACGCAAAGAGCTCGGGCACTTTTTGCAGGATGCTAGGAGCAAAGGGTCTAGATAGACTTTGCGTTTTGATAAACGTGTGGTGGATGAGAAGCGCTACACGCTAGAAGACCTGAAGAAAGCAAGTCAGGGAGACACCCCAGCCCCTGTTGATGACGCGGCAACATCGCAGTTGCGGCCGCTGACACAGCAACGTCACTCACCCCCGATATCGACACCTCAGCAGCGCGTGGCGGGGCGAGGGCAAGCCATCGCCAGCGCGACATCAACATGGTATGCGAAAAGTGCTCCACTCCTGTCGGCTACCAACCGGTCGCCGTATGTTCCTCCCCCACCGCAAGGACGGGTGACGAGATCTGTGGCACTTGCAGTTCAGCAAGGTACGTCCGCGACAGGCCAGTAGGACAAAGGGCATGTATTAGATGTATTGTGTTGGAACGTTGGAGGATTGACGAGGAAACTGACTCGGGGAAAATTCCTTTAAAAATTATCTGTAATTACTTGAAACGTGGTGTAAAGACGGAGACTCGATTAATTTAAATGGATATACTTCTTTTACGAAACATTTGAAAAGGAAAGGAACGCGTGTAAGAAACCCAGGTGGAACCATAATATATTGCAAGAATTCAACGAATTATAGTATACGAAAAATAATTATAAATTTGAAAAGTCCCATATGCGTTAAACTAGAATGCACGCGTATGGATATATTAATTTTAATTATTTATAGACACCCACAACGATCCGTGTACAATAATAGTTACTTTTATAAAGAATTAGACCATGTATTAAATAACGCTGAAAAATATGAATCCCAGTGCAGGAGATTTATTAACGGGAGATATTAATTCAAGAATAGGTGAAAAAACACCAGACGTGCCTGTAATCGAAAATATTCATGCTAATAATAACAATAATATAATTAGAAAAATAAAGATAAATTAAGCAATGGAGAGGGAAGCGAATACTAGAGCTATGCTATTTACATAATTTAGATATGTTGAATGGTTATTATGGGGATGACCCATGCGGCAATTTCAAGTATATTAATAAAAATGGAAAGAGCGTAACTGATTATGGTTTGGCGTGTTTCAAAACTATACAGTGGATAAATATATTTCGTCAAGATCAAAGAATAATATTCTATCACATGCCACTTTGTTCAACCTTATAATATAAAAATAGTTTACAAGTACTAACACAGTCAAAGAGATTGTCAAAAATTCAACGATTTTAATAGAACCTTGAAGAAAGGTTAGAATTTGCAGCGAACTTTGAAAAGAATCGCTGAAACTTGCATAAAGATAATCTAATTAGGTTGCAGTTTGGAGAGCTTAATGCCGCAACAGAATCTTTACGAAACACTCTACAGAAAGCGGGTTCACACATTCAAGTACACACACAGAAAAAACACAACACACGAGAAGCGGTATGGTTCAACATAGATTGTAGGCAGGGGAAAAAGATGCTGAAAATGTATTAAAATTCTACATTTGGTGGGGAGGAGAAAGCTTACGACAAAAATACGTACATTTGAGAAAAACTATAAAAGAATAATTAACACAGCTAAACAACATTGGCAGAATTCGGAAGCGGAAACAATTGCAAGCATTATTATTCACAGTAAAAACAACATTATTCACAGTAAAAATGTTGCAAATATTTGGAATACTATATATAAATTATGATATAGATATGGTTGCACGAACTGTGTAGAGGCAAAAAGTTAGGAAATGCACTTCGCTCAACTTCTTTCCCAGAATCAGTGTATACAACAAACGGGCCACGTAATCAAACACCAAATAATAGTGACAGATTAAGACCGTGAAATTGGAGATGTAGTACAGAATTTGAAGTCTGGCAAAGCAACAGGTTCTGATGGTATTCCTGTGGAATTTTTAAAGGAAATAAATTCTAGTATTGCTCCGATTCTCGTGGATTTGCTCAATTGTTTATACGACACTTCCACGTTTCCTGAAATTTGGAAAACATCAATAATTTGTCCAATTTATAAAAACAAAGGTGACGTTAACGATCCTAATAACTATAGAGGTATTTCTTTAATTAATGCAATAGCTAAGAGTTTTTGCAAAATTCTTCATGTACAGTTAAATAAATCGGTAGAAAAAAGGAAAAGTGACAGTATTGCAAGCAGGATTCAGAAATAACTATAGTACGGTAGGCAACATTTTTATAACTACCACAATGGCGGAAAAAGCGACTTCCGTAAAAAGAGGTAAGCAATTTTGTGTTTTGTAGATTTTGAAAAAGAATTCGATACCATTAGTAGGGAAATACTTTCGTATATTCTAGGAAGTAAACGAATCTCCACAAAATTCCTAAAAATGCTTCAAGGGATGTATAAATCAGACACGACATGCGTGAGATTAGAATCAGATTGTGTAACAGATACATTCTCTGTGGAAAGAGATGTAAAGCAAGGCTGCGTACTTTCCACACTTCTCTTCATACTATTCATAGATGAACTTGTAGATAGATTAACCACGGTAAATGCAGATGCACCCAGGATCGGAGATGAAAATATTTCAACACCAGCACACCTTTTTGCTTATTTTCTCAAAAACACATGCAGGTTTACAAAGAAGTTTAGATGAATTAAAAATTTTCTGCGAGGAAAGTAAACGATAATAAGACAAAAATTATGACATTTAAAAACCGTTAAGTCTACAGTAAGAATGAAATTTGGTCGTATATACGAGAAACACTAGAAAACGTTAAGGAATACATATATTTAGGAATAACCATCTGCAGAACGTAACTTGGACGAGGCATAAAGTGAAAGTACGACAAAAAAGTAAATACAAAACAAAATAAGTAAATTAACAAAATTAAAAAATTACAATTCCAGAAATTACACCAAGACTCATGGATAAAATGTTTCAATCGTTACTAATCCCGGGAAATATGGAACGGAAATATGGGGCGCGAAGGATAACGATATTTTAAACTCGCCTCAAACAAAATATCTTAAAATGGCAACGGGATTTGCTCAATGCACAGCAAACAGTGACAATTTATGAGAATTTGTATTGCTTTCAATGCAATTAACTATTCAGAAAGAAATAATAAAATATTGGCTTTCGATAAGGGCAGGTACCAGGAACCCACTTGTAACATGGTCTTGCCATTACAACACAAAGGGAAAATGCGACAAGCAAATTAAAAATTTAAATCATTAAGCAGGAATCAATTGTGTGTCAGAATAGTCCATTGTTAAACGACCTAAAAGATATTAAGAGAAAACTCCAAAACTTATACCGTCGTGAAATAGAAACTAACAGACTGGAAAAGAGGTCACTTATCGTGCAAAACTTAAAATCTGGACAATGGGGCAGAGAACCGAACATTTACTGTCTCAAATCTAAAGAACGATCGGGTTACGGATGGTTTCGCGTAGGAGGATGGAAATTAAGAGAAATGATGAGGGATGGAGACACTCTTTGCCCACAAGTTGGTGCATTCCAAAATTATCACATTAACGTAGATTTAGCCATTGCGATAATGAGGGACAATAGTCCAGTCCCTGGGTCAGTTCCTAAGCTGTGTGAGGGAAATGAGAGAAAGAGTAATATGCGCTAAATCCACTGATTCAAATGAACCGTGATTCTGCCGCTTCGTCTTTTTCTTTTGTTTCATGCGGAGACATGTGGAGAAGACATTCCAAGGCATTACGTGAATTATATGTTGTTGTTTTTAGTATTGTAAATAATTGAATTTTATTATAATCTTTATTTCTATGGCTAAACATGTTGTAATTTGTTTTTCTTAGTTAAGTATCTTTTCAAAATATGTTTATATTAATTGTATATATTCGTGTCTTCACCGTTGGTTTCCCGTGTTTCCCAACGGTGCTCATTGAATCCACAGTTGCAGTACACTTAAAAGATATTTTACAAATAAATTAAACAATATTAAAGAAGCAATAAAGGACGCTAAAATACTATTACGATACAAATCACATGTAAATAAAATTAAAAACATTTTAAGTTCAATGAATAATATTGGCAAAATTAAAACTGCAACCATCCATTCAATGAGAATAAATACCAGGACATTTTATGCACAGGCCACGGTTCTACTTAAGGGGCATTTTAATAGCGCACAGGCAAAAATCCTCGCCAAACATGTGTACATAAATAACCTTTTTTGTAAATAAATCGCCCTATTGAAATTGAAATTAAAATTATAAAAATTTTTTTAGTTATTATAAAATTTTTATTCCAACGTTTCTAAAACTTTCTGATATGCGTAGGATTTTTTAAATATAAATTTTCTAAAATTTTCGCGATATGCACAACGAGCTTTACAGTTTAGGTGGCTAAAAAAATAGATGCATAAGAAACTCCTAATTTGTTATATATGTACCAATTTTTGACATGTCAGTGGAGTAATAAGGGTGCCGAATGGACTTTTTGAAGATCATTCCCGAGGCGGGTGCTGAATGAATGACATGAGTGTGTGTGACAATGAGTAAATATTGTTGTAGAGTGATAGGCAGACGAAATAGAAGTACCTCGAGAAAAACTGCTGCGAACCCCCCTTCGTCCTCCACCGTCATCAGGGTTTGAACCAACTAAACGAACATCACAAGAGATACAAGGCGAGCACGATAGGCACCACGCCAGTGGTCGCCTACATATAATTTGTTTGATATTTTTACACAAGATCATTCAATTCATAACGAAAGGGTATTGTTTTTCTTAAGAAAAATACCAACAACTTATGAGTTTTAAAAACTAATATTTGCTAATAAACGTAAATGCTACATTACCTTTGAAATGTATTAAAATAAAAAAATAAATAATATAATAAAAATTTAAATAAACCTGAACAGTAACATTTTAGGCCTCCTCGAAAAAATTATTCATTCAGTGACCGCGTCTCGCGACTTTCACTTTCACATTAAAAGCGGAATGGTGATAAGTAACTTTATTGTTGGAAGTGGACCTGTCTGGAGCGCGTGCGAGAAACGCAACCAATCAAAACCAGAGAGTGGCTCTTTCATCTCTTCTGCTGTTCACTTTGATGGTGAGTAATGCGTACCGTTGTGTCTTCTTCAGTTTCATGGCGGCTCCGCCAATGAGAAGTAATTCAACTACGATCTTCGACGCAGTCTCTCACCTTCAGGAAATTTGCACCTCTACATTTCACGACATATTTGATAATCTGGATATCAGTCCCGGACTCAAATTACTTGATCGGAAAATAAAAATTGTAGAATTACAAGATCTGACTGATTGTGTGGAGGGAATTTATAAGGATGGAACTGAAGGCATTCTGAGCTCGGAGACTTTAATTAAAATTCTGAGTTTCATGAAGAAATTCCATCCTGAATCTGGATAAAACCCTTCCATATTGTTCCAAAATACGTGATTTCTCCAGGACATTTGACAATCACTTCACGCAAGAACTCACCAATGGCAGGGAGTGTTCATTCATTTGTTTCCCGGGTGGCGGAGGGTGGATTCTACAAGCAGTGGATGAATCAAATGTTACACAGCATGGCTGTAAAAGAAGTTATCTTGCCTAATGATTACACTCTAAAAGCGAAACAACCGAGTCCCTTAAATATGAGCCAAATGGTGGGACCGTACCAAATAATTAAACCAGGATACTTTCTTGCGCTGAATGTGTTTCTCATAGAAAAGAGTTTTCGCACGAAAAATATGTCTTTGGTAATGAAAAAGAAATGGAAAAATAATTAGTATTTTACGAGTGTTTTATGAAGAGGACGTTATTTGCGGGAGATTTTAATTTTTAGCTTCATTATAAAAAAACTTTCAGCTGAGGCTCATCGAAAATTTTAAATATTTTTGGCGAGACCTCTGTTAGTGAAAGAACTCTTTAAAGTATGCTTCATCAATTTCTTGATTTAAATGTTCAGGGTCATTAAACTCGATATAAAATTTAGCCAATAGGGCTTTCATGTACTACGTGAAGGAAGGGCTCCTATCTGCTGGATATACCACTCTTTAGAAGAAAGCAGCGCTTCTTATAAATCATCAGTAGAATACGCGATTGTTGGCGAACAGCTCTCAACATAGAAATTGTGTTTGTATGTTTGCATTCCTTTAAGATTGAGAAACATGTAATTGTTGCACGTTGCTTAGTACGCCAGTAATTTGGACTTTCAACATCTAATATTAGGCAATATGTAGTCACATGCTACAAGTGCAATGATTCCCGCCAATGCAAATCTAAAGAAAAAGTAAATAGCTAATAAATAGCAAATAAGAAATATGCCTAATCCTGATACAGCTAATTGGGATGATCACTGTATGTTCTGCTCCGAACCTGACAATATGGATTTGTTCAACTAGACGTAAATAATCCACAATAATGTACAAAATATTAATTTAACATTATTTAATGAGATAATTTATATTAATGCTACTGAATATAATAAGTCTTAATTAAAATTAAAACCAACAACGGCTCATAAGCTTGTTTATAAAATAACAGATCATGAACCGATTTTTGTTAATGTAGTTGCTGAATAAGCTCGTGTGAAAGAAATAGAAAAACCAATTCTTACGTTATTTACCAAAAACTTCTTAATTAATTTCAAAGTGACTTTGGGCTAATTTATTTAGCGACGATATAAATCACTAATTAGACAAATTGATGCATTTAATGCGCAATACATTATTCAAAGCGCGAGTCAAATACAGATCTTCAAAAATAATCTACTTAGAAATGATTGAATCAATAGAGAACTGATTAATAATACTAGAGAATAACATGCTGCATAGAAGATGGAAAAGACAAACTTTATAGACAAACTCCACAATAAATTAAGACAAGCAAAGATAAATTTCGAAAAAGATGGGGATAAATATCTCGATGACGACAACAAAAAATTTTGGTCTTTCGTGAACGAGAAATTGGGTGAAAAATGTGACGTATGTAGGAAAGGTAATGTTTTTGTCTGGAATAAATATGATAAAAAATCGATTTTGCATATCAATTAAAATATTTTTTCAGCTCTGTAACCTCTAATGTAGGTAATGTAATGTTACAAACCAACTTAGCGTTTTCTTCCCCATGCCATAGTCTAACAACAGATCTATTTTTCTGTACCCAACGGATGAAATAGAAATAATTAATTAAATTAAATTATTGAAGGATAAATCTCGCCGTGATGATAGTATTGGCTCCGCTGTATTGAAAAAGATTTCCGTTTTGATAAGTAAGTTTTTGGCTCATTTTTTATTTATGCATGGCTCCCTAAGCTTTTAATAGTCCAGTTATTGTACCTATTCATAAAGAAGGTAATAAGTCTAATGTGTCAAATTATAGGTCAATTTCACTTTTACCAGTTTTATCAAAGATTTTTGAAAAAATGATATTTTTAAAAATCTCTAAGTTCTTAGACAATACAAATTATCATTCTGACATGAAATTTTGCTTAAGAGAGGGTAGTGGTACTGCTTCTACCCTTGCATGCGTTACAGACTTTATATACTGCAATTTATATAAAAGCAAACTAGATATTGCTCTTTTCTTGGATTTAGCAAAGGTTATTGACATAGTTTACTACAACTTACTAATAACTAAACTTGAGAACTGCGGTATATGATGTCCAGCACTAAATTTAATAATAGATTACTCAAATGGTGGAATGCAAGCAGGAAAAATTGATAATATCGAAAGCAATACAAAAAGGGTTGCAACGGGTGTACCTAAGGGTTCAATTTTTTGTCCCTTATTATTTCTAATCTATATTAACAGTATTTTCAATGTATCTCCGCAATGATCTCATTGTATTATATGCAGATGATACTATAATACTAGTTTCAGAGAATACATGGGACGAAACTGCTTTTGTTAAAAAGAATTACCTTAATATGTCTTGTTTTGAACAAACTAAACATAAATATAGATAAATCAGGCTACATGACTTTTTGTATCTATATTGATTGAACCCCACATAATTTTGATATAATATTAAGTATGTTTATCTTAATCCGAGTACCACATATAAAGTATCTAGGATTCTCATGGACTGTCATATGAGATGGGTTATTCACATCAGTAGTATTGTTAAGAGACTAAAGTACTTAATATATGTATTTGCTAAATTAAAAGGCATCTTAGACATGGATTCACTGATGATATTATTTTATGGGCTCTTCAATAGATTAGCCACTTATCAAAGTGTAGCATGGGGTGCAGCGTACGAAAGATATATAAAATATTGAGAGACCGAATTTTTAAAATAATGACTGATAAAATTTAAACGCGTAAGAAGAAAAACCTTTCAACGTGAGACAAATATATAAATTTAACTATATCCGTTTACAGTACAATGAAATTAAATTAAATTACGTAGGATCCAAAAAACCTACTAGGTTTCAAACTGTAAGACCTCCCACAGCAAATTTAAAAGTTGGAGAAAAGAAATCTACATATATTGCCATTTCTGAGTTCAATAAATTACCAAGCGCACTAAAATCTCTAAATTTTACACAACGTTCCGTCTATAAAACTGAAAAAACCCATTGCGTTCCAATAAACTCGCTAAATCATGGTTCATTGAACAATCCTAATATTTCAATAAGGTTTTCACTGTTCTATTTTTATTTCACCCCAGATTTTGCAGGTATTCAATCTCTCTTAGTAAGAATGTATGAAATGCATGATAGATATTGCAATCTTGTAGACGTACATTCTACAAATACGATGAAATTCCCCATGCATTCATACGTAGAGATGCATGTTGTTACGCCGAGGCATTACACACCCTGTTGTTTACGCCGTTGTCAAGACAAACGACTCAGAGGCTCAAGATCCAAGGTCAGAAAAAAAGACATCATCCGCAAGAGAGTCTCTACATACGATGCAATTTATAAACATTAGGAGATTCCATGGGACGCACACAGTGTATGTATGATCAAGCATACGTCGTATGTTTATAATAATAAATTTATTGTCAAAAAACAGTACAGACTGCGTATGACCACGAGGAGGGCAATAAACTAATTTACTCTCCGGAAGAAAGCAAGGGACCATCCCATCAATTCCGATCAAGGGCACTAAGGCAGAGGCGGATTCAAAAATTTCAGCAAAAGTTCCTAGATAAGATAAAAAGTTAGCTGCGAGCTATAATACATATATAATGTCAATATGTTTGTAATTTAACGCAAATATGTTTGTAAATTTACATGTACAATTTATTATCGAACTATAGATTATTCTTAGTATAGTGTTAAAAAATCATAAGAATTGAAATAACACTAAATTTGCGATTTATTGTTACAATAAACACGCCCCTAGACAAAGCCTAGAGAACCTGTATAAGAAATCCGCCTCTATCTCAAGGAAAAACGGAGAAAAACCCGGGCCAGGATGGGGCTACAGAATTAATGTAGACAACCGTACCAAAGTTGAGTACACATAAAACAAAATTAATATGAGCCATACGGCAACACAATCATGCAAGAAAATAGTTTTTGAAATTGTTATAAGTTGTTTAAAAAGTGCTACAGCAATGGCGTGATAAAGTACAAGACGAATTTAACTTTTATTAAAATCAATAAATTCTTTTAGTGTAGAAGCACTGGTGCAGGAGTGATCTTAACAAACACGACCGTTTCATAAATATAAATTCAAGGAAGTGTTAAGATATTTAATTCCTTGAATGAAGGATTACAAGAGTTTCGGGGGTGAGATTTACAAATTATCCGAACTATCCTCTTCTGAATTCTGAAAGTTTGAATACTCTGACCGGAATTACCCCAGAAGGTAATGCCGTAACGTAAATGGGAGTACACGTTTGCAAAATATACGCAACGGGAAATACGTGGACTAACTGCGTTAAATAAGTTTCGGAATGCGTAACACAATTTGCTTAATTGGGAATTAAGATTGTCAACGTGAGAGTTCGAATAAGCTTGGGTAGATGAACATCCAAGCTATATTACGTCATTAGCGCGTCGAGAATGTTTGAAAGCAGAGTATCTACCCCGAGGTTAGATTATAGAAACAGCGACGGCTAGAAATCAGTACGACGGATTCTCTTGACGAGGAAGCATCGGGATCGATACTAACCTCAATATCAAAAGATCCATCTCTGCGCAATCGCTCGACCTACGGCGAAACTATCTTCAGACGCCACTCTACGCCACCTTACTGCAGACGACGAAACTCTCTTCAGAAGCCTGTACCGAAGCGCCCCCACGCGGCCAAACTGTGAAGGCTCCCGTCGATCTGGAAACGCTGCGCCACCTCTCGGCAGACGACGGAAGCTCTTATCAACCACAAAGTTTTTCAGAGTGGTGAGTTGTAAACATTGAATACCGCACCATAGAAGGAACTGTTGACATTACTTTCATTCACCTGTTGTTGTCACCCTGGTGCTTTAATTTCTATTATCTGTTATATTTTCAACTGAAAAATAAACCTTGTCCTGTTTCCTACATAACCCGACTATTTATTTTGGGAGGAGAAATGTCGTTGCGAAACAAGTTTCCATATCGAAGCTTGTGAAGCAATAACATCTCCGCAACAAAAATCTAATTGGTAATTGTATCTTAGTTCATACCGTTATGATTAATGTATTTTTGTAATATGTTTCATCTCCTATATCGTTGTAAGATTTGGGTTTTTGAATTAACTGTTAACATATATCATATTTCATTTCGATTTCTCTACATTTTTGTCCTAAATATCTATCTAATTTCAATTTATATTTCAATTTTATTGAATATATTAATGTTACTGACATTAATATATTCAATAAATTATATAGACATTAATATATTGATTTTATTAATGTTACTGACATTCATATTTTAAAGTATGGGAGTTTGTATTGTTTTATAATTAATGTTGACCTTTTCTAAGTGCGACTATTAATTTTCAATAAATATAAAAATTTACATTTTTTCAATTTCATAAATTGTTTTATGTTACTATTCCTAATATTATTGCGTTTTAAACTATGTATATTAGGACATTAATAAACAAATAAATAAAAAATAAAATACTTTAACATAATAAAATTTATTGTGTGATTATGCAATTATTATAAGACTGATACATATTTGTTTTATGACTGACCATTTTAGAGGAATATATTAAATTAATATATTTTCTTGCTGTAGAAAAATGCATATATTATATTAAATGTTCCATTTTTTATACCATTTATTTACAATGTAAAGTTATGTAACATTTGCATTGTATATACATGAATATTGTATCTTCTTCATCATCTGGATAATGAGTTCAACACTCATTGAAAACATAACAGTAATTTAAATGAACTAAAAACACCAAAGCAATACAAGTTGCAGGGAAACCACGTAAAAACTGTACCTTCGTAAATGTGAAAGCCAAAATTCATTTTTAACAATTATGTGAGACGGTTTTTTAATTATTTTTTTTCCTAGTATTTATACCTTTTAAGACATATTATTATTCTAAAGAATATAAAAAAACAGTATAGATGAATAAGTGTAAGGGTTTTCTTAAGACAATCTGTGAAGGAATTTACCCCCAGAGACTTTTTAGTTCCCTCAATACTCGAGATATCTGAATAAATGAAGCACAAAACTTATTTATTCTATAAAACAAAAAATTATTACAAATACATTTCGCCTAGGTTGTCACCTATAACTGACATCATTCTTTATTATAAAGTGAAATGTTAAGATACCTCTTGTTTTTTGCATTTTACCGGTTCCCGAAATGGGAAAGGACAATTTTACATTCGGAATTATTAAACGTTTTGTATTATTTATTGACATTAGTTTGGAAAATTGGGTTTAGGCATCAACAAATTTTAAGTCATCCATCTTTAAATTTTGCATCAAGTAAGAATTATTTTAGCTAATGAATCGTGCAACACAAATGGAACCCACAACAAAAATTGTACTTTGTAAATAGGAAATGTGGCGTGGTATTAATGTTTATCTACATGGGGCAATAGGAGATTGGAGCAGTGTGGTAAGTGTTACTTGTAGCTGATTAGAAGTGTTTACAAAGAACATGTCCCAGTTCATACTGCTCTATTAATTGAATAGTAAATAGTTCTTTTTTTACCAACCTTCATCTAGGACTCGTATTGCCGTCTAATTGTAACTAATTCTAGCAATTCTAACTTTTTAATCAACAGAGCAGTATGAACTGGGACCTGCATGTGAAGAGCTACTATTTAATATTTTTTACGATATTGATATTCTACTGAGAAAACCGAGAGTCCGTGACTAATGTCGGGGTTATGTATTTTTCTGCTTGCGTGCGGAACTTTATCACGATTTCGATCCGTGCATTCTATTGTCATCAATTCGGGGAGTGATATATGTCGATGTGAAATACAAGATCTGGTAGTTACGATAGCATGAACGCTACCATTACACATAATCCTTTATTTTCCCTAGCATTATAACTAGTTGCAGGGTGTTATTAGCGCACTTTCTTCAACTAAAGTTAGAGCCCTTAAATTGGTGTTTTAAATGTTTGGATATTGTTGTTCTCGCGCGACAAATTTCAAATATCCTTCTTTTTATAGCGTGCGTGCCGCTTTTTATCATTGTCCCTGAAGAACACAGCAAGGGTTGAAGAATCTTCTCCTGGATATCAACAGCAAGTATATTTGTGCTGAGATGTAATAGGACTTGACTAAGTCATTTTCGCTGTTATTCTTCAAAGAATCGTTTCAGTGAATTCAATGGATAGAGTACATCAACGATTGACATAAACGATGATAATGTTTCCAACATTAACACTTAAACCTATTCTTTGGGAATATTCTCATTGCTGACAACAAATGATGGGGATAACATTAAGGAATAATGAATAAAACACAATGTGATATTCGCAGAAGAAGAAAAAAATCAAATATAAGCCATTAATGAAACCTTATTCAAAAATTTATTTCTTACATTAATCATAATACCTTTAATTTTTAATATTTCCCTCTCTCTTAGTGCATTAAATAAAGCAAATACAATCAATGTTGTTTCTGCTATTTTATACGAAATACGTCAGTCAACCCCAAGGAAGAGCGAAAATGAAAAATCTGCAGCGACCACATCGAACTAAGCCGTTCAAAAGAAATTTAATGGAGAAAGACGGGACTACAAATACCCACATCATTATGTTACGCAAAGAATATTTTCCATAGACAAATACAAGAATAAACTTCTAAATGGTCCAGATTACCTTCTAATGATGACAATTATATTAATTTATATTAATTTTAATGAAAACTGATCATACAAAACAGAGATTCTCTGGAATGAGGTGTGCGGAGAAAATGTGCGGGCGACTGGTGACGACTGGCGGCGAGTGAGTCACGTGGCGTGGCTCGCCTGGATAATGCTCGGCCTTGCAGCGAGCCGACACGGCGTGGACCGAATCGCCATTGGACTTTAGCGAGACCAGCAGGAGAAAGTGCTACTGGCGCGAATTTGTTTGAGATGGAATTCAACTTGCCAGAAGGAATCCCACACACTATGATCTCGAAGCCAAACCCTGCGGCACATATGGAATGAGACGAGCAGTAGGGAGCTCAGAGACTGCAGTGGACTCCCGCTACTCAAAGTGTGACTGAGTTGCGCCTTCACCGCCAAACCATCTGGAATGGTCTCTTCCGCCAATACGACCATTGGGAACTGTAAAATGAAAAGATTCCACTTCCGCTCATATCACCGTTGGGCCGAAGCAAGTCGCTGGCTGGACGGTCTACTCCATTACTGCAGTGGGAATTCCCAGTTAGGTATAGAAAATTAGAGTTTAGAAAATGAAAGACACCCTTGCCCTCGAAACCTAATAGAATCGGGGTAACGTGAAACAAATCATGAAATTAAAAGAAATGTAAATTTATTCAATCATAGAAAATTAATAAACATACCAACAAAAATTCAAAATTAGTAATAAAACAATACAACTGCCATACTTTAAAGTATAAATATCAGAAACATTAAAAAATCTGTTATTTACTTATGCTATTATTTATTATAAAATTTATTTTAAGTATTTATTTATTTGTTTATACCTTTTGGTTATGTTCAGGCCATGAGGGCTACTCTTCCACTTAACCGTTGGATTCGAGAGATGGAATTGGGAAGAAGAGTTGTCCGGGAACCAATGGTACCGAACCGACATTTGTCTGAAGTACTTGAGGGAAACCCCAGCTGGAAACCTTATCTAGTTCGAGAGGGTTTTGAACCCACACTCTACCGCTCAGCCAGATCGTGAAAGGGAAGACGCTACTACTAGACCACCGCCGTCGGTAATTAAGAAGAGAAGTGTTAAAACACATTACCAATTGTGCCACCAATTCGTTGTAATTTTTTTATTTTTTATACTGATTTTGTTAGTAATATAAGTCAAATATCTTGCTTTGCCTTCAGAAAGTTTCTTTGACGCTTCCTAAAACTCGCCAAAGATGGGAGAACACGTGGTCTCTGAGGTTAAGAACAGAATTTGTTAACCCCTTTCTGCTATCAGACAACAGAAACCGTTATCACGATTTACAACTCTAAGCACGCGGAGGAACGCAACTCTATTGGCGTGCATTTCCCTTTCGTGTTTGAATTAGAGTGGGGATGTCAGTGAGAGGGCAGAGCCATGGAGAACTATTTGTACAGTCACAGTATCAAAAATCTGTCGCAATTTCTTCGAAATTAATTATTCGTGAGTAATGTATTTTATCACTTGTCTTTTCTTTTAATGCTAAATTTGCCTACCTCTGATTCGACTTGACCTCCCACCCACCTCCCTAGTATTCACCATGTGTTTGCCACTTCGATAAAACAGCCGTGTCTACTTAGCGATGTGGTAAACACATGGAATTCCAACTTACACCATGTGGGTCAGACCTTTGCTGTGCTTCTTTCCCATTCCCTGCAATAACTAACGAAGAGAATACAAGCGAATCTTGGAAACCCTAAGCACAGATTGGTCTTCCAACTGAACTGACCTTGCGATGCGCTCTAACATCAAGCAGAGCGAGACATCGTCATCCAGGACGATAGCACGAGAACACTAACTAAGCACACTATTGTCACACTGAGACACTAAATACACAAACACTTCATTATTAACTCACTTCGACTAGTCACGGCACGGAGGGAACTAGATTCGTCAATACTCAACAGCAAGACCCCGACTGGCCGCCATCACAATAACAACTACAATTGAAATGAAGAAGCAGTGACAGATTTTTCACTTGTTTTCCCCCTCTTCAACCACCGTGCTTCTACTGTTTCGGAAACAAATGATAGTTCCTTTTTCTTCTTCTTCAATTGAACGTATACAACTTCTTAAATAATTGTAAAACTTTATTGATTATTGTATTAATAAATTGTAAACGATACGTGTGTCATCAATTAGAAACCCGTGGTACTAGAAACAGGACGGCATTTAGTAAATATGCGAACTTTATCCAACATAAATTATATACGATTTGCTGTTTTGTGAATCCTCTAAGGCTATTTCCAGAAAAGTAAAAATAAGAGATAATCAAATGAATATATTATTTTTAATTAATATCTGACAAGGGTAATTGACAGTAGTGGTAAGAATGAATTAATACAGACTGCAAGAAATATATATTTTATGTATTACATGTTTTCACACCCTGATTTTCTATGATAATATTATTTAATTTTATTTAAGATGAGAATATTTTATTAAAGACAATAAAAATCACAGGTAAATTATTAGTTTGTTTTCAGGTATCACATGATGAGCAACATCATATTTATACACAGTCTTCGAACTACGTTTCAAGGCTATGATTTCGCCTCCTCTTGAGGTTCACAAATGTTGGTATGCCAGTAAAAGATGTAAATTAATGTTTTAGAGTGTGACATGCNTGTTTTAGAATGTGACATGTGATATTTCACAACAATTTTTACTTGCATATTAACTAAGAAAATAAAGAATACCTAAACATTAATAGATCTAAATAATAAGTTATAAACAAAATCATGTACGTGTCTAAAGTCAAAGCAAGACATAATTCATCATGTTATTATTAACATAAATTATACTTTTATTTCTTTATGTATTGATTGAAGAATATGCAATGAAAGGAACATCTTCCATTTTATACGATTAACATACTACACCTTAGCCACAATGAAGTACAGAGATCAAATTTCTGTTGTGATCTCGTCAAATTGTGCCCGAAATAACGATTGTATCGTAGATAAACAGGACTTTAAAGCCTCCTACCATGTTATGTTTACATTCTATTACTTTCATAAATACAACAATATGTTTTTAGTGGTCACCCTACAACCAACTGGACGTACATTAAACCTGAGAGTCATCGATATAATAAGAATGAATCGTACTCACGTTCACTAAGTTTAGTTCATAAGGGTTTTTGACAAGAGAAAATTATTCGTTATGGAGCATAAATCATCATCCACAAAATAAACACTATCTGCTGTGATTCGTTAAATCAAATACACCAAGCACGTCTCGCACCTCTAAAATAGTGGTCATTTTGTCCGAAGACGGTGCTAGAGCTACTGGTCGAATTTGGTTCATAAAATTCGTGAGACAATAATGGTACGTCTCATTTGCTTGCAAAAATCACTACATGGAAGCTGTTTAAACTAATTTCTATATGTCTTCAAAATATTAAGTTCCTTTTTGAATCATCCTACATTTAAAAATGTTTTTAGCAATATATCATTTACGTTAATATGATGTAATACTTACAGCTAACGGACTGAGATATCATATAACTTTTTGTAAAATCTAACAAACATGTGAAAACGAAATTTTCAATAGGCGAAAAAGTAAAGGGGTTTGGATGCTGTTTTACTGGCACATTTACAGACACGGAAATAAATATTAAAATAAGTAACTTGATATATTGATGGCGTTTGTAATGCAGACACGCGCCAAGGAATGATTTTTCGTAATGATAATTTTTCAGGAGTGATTAAAGAAAATATGTTTTCCCTAAATTTTGGTTTCAACTCGCAGATTAAGTTATGGTTTTTGTATGTTCGCGATCTGTTTTCCAAATAAGAATGAAAGAAAAACAATATAATAAAATGAAACTCCTGAGCGAAACCGACCGGCCATCTATTGCAAATAATGCTTGTATGAATACTCAAAGAGATGAAACTTTATCGAAAATATGGCAATTTAGAATCTGTAAAATTGTGATGAAACCTCAAATGGTTTAAAAGTGTATCTGTAGATGTTGACTTAAATGTTCTTTCTTATTTTTATGAGTTTTCAATTTTAAGTATGTATGTATTTCACTGCAATTCTTAAATCAATGATGTATTAATCACTGAAATTGTATTGAACTTTATGTACAAACATATCGCACCGAAATGAGTAAGAACAAGGAGAGTTGAAAGCAATACATTTCACAAAAGCTTACTTCGGCAGAAAGCGTCAGAATTATAATTTTCTAACTGCTTTTGCACTAACGGGATAAGGTTTGAATGTGATTTTTTTTTCAAAGAAAATTTGTTATTAGCTGGAACGCACTTAGATTTTGTTGTTGTTTCATGTGAATTCTTTTCTGTCTNTCTTTTTTGTGTCTTTCCCACTTATTATTGACACTACAATGAAATGAAATGAGTGTTGAAGTACATTTAAGGAGGGATCAGCACACCAAGTTGCTCAAATGACTGAGATGTATAATTGTTTTCTTTATTTTTTTCTAATTATTTTAAAACGCAATAATACGAATGATCACGAATAAAAACATGATTTAATTTGTGTTTATGAGTTAATAATATCGTACAAACCATATTCAGGAAATCGGTTGACTCGTTTGAAATGTATCAGAGCAAATACAAGGTTGACGACCGAGTGCCACGGATTCCTGATTTTTACGTCTCACCTCAGATAAAGTTAAATAACTTTCTCAAATGTCCGGTGTCGTGTAGATGAAAGTAAAGTAAAAAATACTACGGAAAATTTACTACAAATGAGTTGGTCATTTTTTGAATATAAGTGTTTCCTGTATAAGACGTGATATATTACACCGTCAATTATTATTGTATTTATTTCATTTAAATGGCCAATTATATAGATTTATAAAGGTAATATCATAATAAGTGTGTAACACACTATTTTGTCTGTTTATGCTTATTTCTGGTACTTTGATGATTTAACACTAACTACGCTGGTACTAACTTAAGCATTTACAGCAATAGCAAGATTTCTCACATGTGTGTAAAACATACTTACTTGGGTCCATTCACGCATACCTAAAATGGATGAGGAAATAAAAAACCTATTTGTGGTATATAGAACATGACTTATTCATTTTATTCGAAAACCCAAAAATGCAGGGAATCAGTGTAAATATTATGTTCAATATCATGAGGCCGTAAAGAAAATTGCAATCCATTACAGTTTTGATTATGTTTAACATTTCGCTACTTTTTACTGTATTATATATTGATATTGAATACTGTTAATTCTATCAGTTTTATCATCTATTATAAAATACTTGTATATCATAGGACAATATCATATCGCTAGTTCCATCAGATTTAATAAGTGTTACAAAATACTGCTATCAATTATTGCTTAAGTATAACAGTTTGAAAGGTCACAGCGTCAAAGAGCCGTATGGCATTGCATATATATATACAGAAGTATTTGTAAGTGCGAAATATAGCGTGCTATTCTAGCTTCTATCTACATTGGTCAATAGGAGGTAGCAGGTGGGTTGGAGGGTTTTTGTTAGTACGCATGCCGGTTAGATGGGTTTACCAACAAGTTGTCAGTCATGTATCTTTGCCGAAAACTATCCAATATGTCTACCTTACACAAATTGCAAAAATCTACGAATTAATACTAAGTCNAGCGTTGACTACATTGGAGCACAAGATCTGTTCCAACATCAAGCCAGTTAGACCGACATTAAGTAAATAAATAAATTTTATATAAGTTACAAACTGACACTTGAATATGTTGTGGACAAAAAGAAATTTATTGCACTAATATGCAACAAACTGAAAAATACATTGCGTTTCCGTTGATGAAAATTATTCTTTAGTTAAATTTCTCAAAACAAATAATATGGCTTTTAGTATTGTAAGAGTTAGTGATACTAGGAGTAATAGAAAATGGATAGAAGAAGGAGAGTTTGCTATATAAACTGGAACATTGAAGAGAAAAGCTACAATTTTGTTTGGCCTCACCCCAACTATAGTTTAGGGGCTAGCATGCTTACTCGTCACTTGTCACTCCGCGTTGTTGTTGAGATATGATGACGTTGAAAACATTCCTAAATCCAGGACATCTGTGGATATTTAAGATAATTTTGTGACAAAAATATGGTACTCACCAATATACAGGTAAACTTAACTAATAACATTTTGTAAAATGTCTTGACCTTTACTCTTTGTCATATTCCCATTTGTAAACTGAGAATGTTATCTATTAACATCAGATGTTTGCTACTATTGGTTTGTATATTCAAACCCTTATTTTCACTGTATATTTTAGAAGAAAATTTAAATTTTCTTAAACACTTACTGAGAGATATTCTAGAGTTAAATCAAAAACTAACAATAATGAAACTTACATTCTAGATGATTACCTGTCTTTGCCTGACGTTTACTGATCCGATCTTCTTAACCACACCATAATGTAAATTACACTTAACGGTATCGGAAGTTTAATATTAAATCTCAGCAAACCCGAAAACTATAAAGAAACTAATATCGGTCCTATACGGCAAGTTTTCGTTTTACGCTCTTCCCAGTCACCACCTGTAGAGGTGTCGTGCACATCATGTGGTTTGAATGGTTACATAACGAACTCAGAAAATCCTTAAACCATAGATTCGATTTCAATAAGCGTGGCGTTAAACTATTTTTACGTCTCGTTCTTTTAGGGAGTACACTTACGTGGTCTGAACCTCAAACTTACTGTACGGAGTTCGTATTATAATGAGAAATCTCACCAATCCTTCAGAGTGGCAAGGGGTGTCTTATCCTTCACGGGAGCTGCATTAACACAAACGGTAAAAGGGGTGACACCATTCTACTCAGAGACACTGAAAACTTTGTAACTCATCTTTGATATCAATCATTTTTAAATACTTTTATGTATCATATATAAAAATAATATATTTCTTAGTGTCCTGACACCGAGGATGTAATGTTACTCCTAGAAATTGTAAAATTCTAAAGAGTACATCTTAATTAGTAAATAATAGCGATTTTCAAATTATTGATTGAAAAATACAATTTAAAAAATATAATACTAATTCTAATAGTCCACAACTTACGATAGCATGAGCGCTACCGTCACGCAAAACTTTCCACGTCTAATTACTAGTTGCGGTGTGTTATTAGTGTATATTTTCCTACTAAAATTAGTGTCCGTAAAGTAGTGTTTTGAAGGTTTAATGTTGTTGCTCTTGCGTGACAAAATTGCCATTATATTTCTTTCTCTAACATGCGATCCGCCTTTTATGATTGAACTGCGTTGATTCGTGACAACATAACACACTACAGCCGTGTGTCGCAAATATCAGCGATAATATTAGTGCTGAGAGGTAACATGGTTTATCTCTCAACTGTAATTTGTGCTCTTATTCTTTATATAATCGTTCAATTAAGTGTAATGGATAGAGCGCATCAACTTTTTTTATAAATTCAGTGAATGTTTTGAACAGAAAGACATAATCCCTTTCAGTGAAAAATTCCCATGGCTAAAAACTAATGAAGTGAAATTTGTTTACCAGTTATTCAAAAAACATAACGTGACATCTAAAGAAATAAAGTTTAATAGATGCCATAAATGAAACATTTTCGAAAATTCACTTTACTTCATCAATCATCATACCTTTAATTTTGATTATATTTCTCTCTCTTGGTGAATAAAACAAAGCAAATACTACCAAAGGATTTTCCGCAATTTTGTATGAAGTACGAACGTCAACCACGACGAAGAACAAGAATGAAATATCTACAGCGACGACATCGAACAGTGCCGTAAAAAAGGAAGATAATGTGAAAATAAGGGACTTCAAATACACATACAGAGATATTAGAAAATATTCTATAGGTAACAACCCTGATTCAAATTACCTTTTAATGAAGACGTTTCTTGGAGGTACTTGTTGTCGGAAACAATCAAATGTGAACGCTATACAATTAACTTGGGTATTTGTCAATATGACACCTTCGAAACATTAGTCAATTTGGGTCTTCATTGTAAATTTATTCTCGATTGAAAATGTTACTTTGCGAGCCAAATTTTTTGTCATTCGCAGGAGGTTTTAGTTTTCAGATTTAAGTGACCAGCGATTGACAGTATTTTCAATCGTAAATGTATAACAATTCTTTTCTAACATAGCTTTCGATGTAAAGAAACAAAAAACACGGAGAAAGCAAAGTTGTACTCCTTCTAGTAAGGAGCGGAGAAACAGAGTTATTTACTTTCCAATGTATCTTATTCTTGAATGCGGTTTGTGCACTTTGCGTATGACGTAACGGAAGACGTCATCTATATACTGTACTTAATGTGGTGTCAGCACTCTAAGTTAGTGAAATAACTGAGATGTATTATTCTTTTACATATTATTATTCCAATTGTTTTAAAACACAACATCATTAATAACAAAAATCTGAATTTATAAGTATTTACCTGTTAATAGAGTAGTATATTAATAACACTGTGACTTCAGATGCACTCTGTTGCATATATCTCACTGTGGTAGAAAGCTGCGCTGCTCATTAATTTATAGTAGAATAATTCAGACACACGTAATTAAATATATTATGTAGTTGAGAACAATTAATTTTCAATTGAAAATATATAACTTTAACAAATAGTCTTTTAAAAACCTCGAATAGGTACTTGACTTTACATATTGATAATGAGACATAGAATCCATTTTTATAAGTTACAATTATTGCATATCCGTTGCTCTACCATTTACGTTCAGTACGGAGCTTAGAGAAGTTAAGGAACCATGGTTTGTTTTGAATGTCTGTATGTAATGTTTTTGTAATTGCTACTTAAATGTTATTTATCCTACATTATTCATCACATTTTTCAATCTTCTGTTACATCTTTCTTTTAATGTACGGCTCTCATTTACCCCAATAAAGACACAATATTATCTNTAATTTTCCATCTCCGGGCATTATCTTTTCTAGCAATTTTTTATTCTTTTTCTCATCCGTTAGATTTGTGTCCTTCCTCACGCAAGGAACTCCATATTTGTCTTGCTTTTTTCTTTCCCCTGGGTATGACATACGGTACTCTCCATATATTAGTGCGCACACACTTTGATAAACATTCGTCCCATATCTCTCGTTTACAATAATTTATTTCACTTTTATATTCTCTGCGTGTCTCTCTATTCTTTTCCTTCTCTGATCGTTGACGTCTCTCGTGTCTTGACTCTCTTCAACTTCCTTCTTGTTTTATCCCTCTTTTTCTTCTTCTTCTTCAGATCCTTTAATTCCTTCTTCCAACAAATATATCCCGGTCTTTCACTTGTTGTCTTCTTTGGAGCACATTCTGCTGCTACTCTCAATATACGTATGTGGAGTTGTTCTACCCGTTCTTTAAGCTTCTTTAAGCTCACTATCACTGTCCCCCATCCTTCTCGACTCAGTGTTCCTTGAAATTTCTTCACATGTGTTCGTCGCAGATTTTTCTCCATTTTCGTGTGTATTTTATCTGTTGTCATTCCCAGTTCGAAGAGTGTTTCTTTATTATCCGAATATATCGCTTCGTATATTCTCCAGTTTAAGAAGTACCCTTATGTTGAAGTAGTTGTCAATGTCCAGTTAATTATACATTTACCTCTCTCCACTTAGATTGTCGTTTCGCCTCTCACATTATTTATTTGTTGACCAGATTTAAATATGTTTCCTTTCATTCGTCCATTTTTTAAATATTCCATCTTCCCACATCGTCGAGTGACCGTTTGCCACAATACATATGATTAATGTCTTCTCTTTATATTTCTCTATGGTACATTTGAACATCTCTGACTCTACTTTACACTTCTCCCCTCTTAATTATCCACCAACAAACACATACTCTCTGTTCTCTTTCTTTACTTTACATGTTACGATATATTGAGTACAAATACCGTAAAGAGAGTATTCATACTTACAATGCTACGTTGTATATTATTGTTGATGCCCAGTCACCGCTCTCTTCTATTATCTTAGCAGGTATCTTATGATGGCAAGATTTCTTTTATTAAATATCTTTCTTTAAACAAACTTTAGATTTATTTTATCTCAATATATCTGCCTTTCTCTGGATGCTAATAACGACCTCTGCATGCTATATTGCATTACCCTAACCCTTACTCCTCAACAGGTTTCAACAAATCAATCCGCTAACTCTAGTGTAACGCACAAAACTTGAAAATTATCCTTGCTTAATCACTAGTTGTTATTAAAAATTCTGGTATTTTTAAATAGGAATAGTAGCGTGGTTTTGATATTTATCTACACGGGGCGAAAAAAGGTAGGAGGAGGGTAATAGGGGCTATTGTTAGTAGATGGGCGTGTGAGATACGTTTACTCACAACTTTGCCCATGTGGAGGTGTTAGTAAGTAATACTAGAAAGAATTAGTAAACTAGGAGCAGTAGAAGGTCTATAAAAGAAGTGTACACTTTTCAAGTGTCAGATTATTATGAATTGAAAAAATGGATTAAAAGCTACAATTTTTCCTTTCTCATAAACAAAAAATTCGCTTTGGCGATTTCGTATTGTCACACGAAGAAAAAATACTCTTTTAATTAGTTCCAAAAAACATCTTCAACGAATTTGCCAGAATTTTCTGTATGTAATGCAAAAATTGTATACATTACATCAGCGTTAGTGGTATTTGGCTTATAAGTTTGATATAGATGCTGCTAAAATTTATTCCTTCTGCTACACTTACACATTAGTTTACCGTTGATGAAATCTTGAATAATATTTAGCCGTGAATATGGGTCAAACAGATGTAATAAGAAACTTATAATAATTTTATTGTCAAAAAACAGTACAAACTGCGTATGACCACGTGGAGGACAATAAACTAATTTACTCTCCGGAAGCAAGCAAGGGACCATCCCATCAATTCCGATCAAGGGCCCTAAGGCAGAGGCGGATTCAAAAATTTCAGCAAAAGTTCCTAGATAAGATAAAAAGTTAGCTGCGAGTTATAATACATATATAATGTCAATATGTTTGTAATTTAACGCAAATATGTTTGTAAATTTACATGTACAAGTTATTATCGAACTATAGATTACTCTGAGTATAGTGTTAAAAAATCACAAGAGTTGAAAAAACACTAAATTCACGATTTATTGTAACAATACACACGCCCCTAGACAACGCCTAGAGAACCTGTATAAGAAATCCGCCTCTATCTCAAGGAAAAACGGAGAAAAACCCGGGCCAGGATGGGTCTACAGAATTAATGTAGACAACCGTTCCAAAGTTGAGTACACATAAAACTAAATCAATATGAGACATACGGCAACACAATCATGCAAGGAAAAAGGGTTTTTTAAAAATTGATATAAGTTATTTAAAAAGTACTACAGCAATGGCGTGATAAAGTACAAGACGGATTTTACTTTTATTAAAATCAATAAATTATTTACAGTGTAGAAGCACTGGAGGAGGAGGTAGTTTTTAACCGCGGATTTAAAGATATTCAATTTCATAATGTTTTTTATATTCTTGGGCAGGGAATTATATAGAACGATTCCCGTATGATGCGGTCCTTTTTGGCAAACAGTGGTTGACACTCTAGGCCGATGAATATTACTACTATTGCGAGTATTGTGTTCGTGAACGAGACTGTTTCGTATAAAGAAAGGGTGGCACGACAGTAATTCGGTCTTAAGAAACACGACCGTTTCATAAATATAAATGCAGGGAAGTGTTAAGATATTTAATTCCTTGAATAAAGGTTTACAAGAGTTTCGGGGGTGAGATTTACAAATTATCCGAACTATCCTCTTCTGAATTCTGAAAGTTTGAATACTCTGACCGGAATTACCCCAGAGGGTAATGCCGTAACGTAAATGGGAGTAAACGTTTGCAAAATATACGCAACGGGAAATATGTGGACTAACTGCGTTAACTAAAGTTCGGAATGCGTAACACAATTTGCTTAATTGGGAATAACGTTTGCCAACGTGACAATTCCATTTGAGGGAGTCTTGAATATTGAGATCTAAGAATTTTGTATTTGTAACAGTTTTTAATTGTGTTTAATTGTGATGTACAATACACTTCTGATAAACTATAATGAAGGATATGATAATAATAAAATACATAGGACGACAGAAAACGCACCGCAGATACGAAAATACATCAATATCTGTCTACAATGAAATTGCATTTACATAACACTTTTACGATATTTATCAGACTGATATGTCGCAATGTGTTTGGAAAATGCATTCTGAATATTTGTTTTACTTTCAAATTTCAAATAAAGAAGAGTATTAAGTTCATCTAGCAATTTTGAGCATAAATAGGGCACTGGAAAAAGAACTAAATATAGAGAACCACGCCAGAAATAACTTTCACTATAGAATATTTTCTCACGTTATGCTGCAGGAGAAATTTAAATGGGAAAAAATGTGCAATGGCATAGCACCACTAGTTTTCTCTCACGATATTGATGTTCTAGGGGACAAATTGAAAGTCTATGACTAATGATTGGATTAATATGTGATTTTTTGCTTGCATGCCATCAATTATTATACTCTCCGATCCGCGCGTTCAATTGTTTATGAGTTTCAGGGACATATATGTACAAGTGAAACATAAGATCTGGAAGATACTTTCGAATTATTCTGTGGGGTTAAAAAGTAAGTTTTATTTATTCAATGCATATATTTCTAAAAACTAAAAGTAATATATTGCAAATTCGGTAATGATTAATTTACTCCTCCAAAATAAAAATAGCAAATAAGATCAATATTCACGTAAACGAAAACGTTTATTAATTGACTAATTACAATAAACAATATTCGAGTTACGTATTATTAACGACATTGACATGTTTATTGCAGTTGTAGTCTCATACTTCAGGAGGAATCAGAACACAAACATCACTTGATCAAGTATTAAGTTATGAGATTAGTGTTAATCCCATGAAGTTAATAAACAAATGATAATTTGTAATGATATCATGAAAATAAAGTTGAACACAAATATATAGAAGAAACATTGTGTCAATAAATAAACGTATAAATGGAATGTAATCAATAAAACCTGGGTGTATCACTTAGTGAAGAAACACCTACGTGAGAAGAAACACGTACAATATAATAGAAACACTTGATAGGTTATAAAACATTTTAAAAGAATGAAACATATAATTATCAACAAAACACTGGATTTTTAACAAATACTGAATATCTCAGTAATATTGCGACTTGTAGAGTCGTAAAGTCAGCTAATCTTTGGTAAGTGAGAAGTTTCAAATGTTTAGAGATTTATAAACAATTTCTGACCATACAATGTTCAGTTTCTTACTCACAACATGATCACATTTAACATAGTCCGGTTGAACTCACTTAATACCGTTGTCACACGTTCTTAGTGCAGATGAAGCACTGAATTTACTGATTCGTATGAGTAAAATAATGTTCACTACTATAATACATAAAGTGCTTGAGTGTTATCTAGGAACTTTTGCTTTATCTAGGAACTTTTGCTGAAACTTTTGAATCCGACTCTACCTTAGGGCCCTTGATCGGAATTGATGGGTTGGTCCCTTGCTTGCTTCCGGAGAGTAAATTAATTTATTGTCCTCCACGTGATCATACGCAGTCTGTACTGTTTTTTGACAATAAATTTATATATTTATTGGTCTGGTAGCAAAGCACAGTTTTGGTATTGTAAGTTTAAGAAAGGTTGATCACAGTTCACTAATTTTTTATTAGTAATTACATTCATAGTGCGCTGAACGTTACTGTTATGTGTTGTCATGATCGCGACACAAGATATGTGAAAGTATAACACATGATTGTGGCAGAACGATCTGACGTAATGTTCACGAGTCAAGAGCTCTCTCTGAAGTTAAGTCTAGTTTATGTAAAGCAAGCGGTGTTGCCTTGGATACCACCTTTTGTACCAATATTTATGATTGGCCAAATTTTGTGTATTTATTAACTTTTTCTGAAATTACCACATTTACTATTGTTTTGCATTGTTGTCTTATGAATTTAGTTTTTCATTTGTGCGGGCAAATTCCAGTAACTAGAACATTCCTTATTGTGAGTCACTGGGTGGTTATGAATGTTCTGCTTTTAACGGGGGGGGGGAGGTCCTAATTCACTTGTTTGATAGAAATATGCACTAGTACCTTCAGTTAGCAGCGTTGATGGGGTATGTATATTCTGCTACAGTAGTTATCCGGTAGAAAATATAAAAATGAAGACTACAATATTTATATATACAAGTGTAAAGTTATAACACATATTACTACTAACATAATAAAGTTACAGGTGAAACATTTTTGAATAATGTAAAATTATATATTCTAACGACCCAGATTCGTTAGAGAATATGTTGGACTTATGTAGGAATTTATGCGAGAAAGAACAGTTAAAATAGAGACGAAAAACCAATAACACCGATTTGAACGAGGCGCCAAGAAAGATTCGTTCGGCGTGTTGCACAACACAGACGGAAGGTTTTGAAATTATATTATACAAACTAGAAAAGTGTGAATGCACCTGAAAAAGCTAGTGACGCGAAACCATCGGAAAAGACGAGCGATTGGCGGAATGCGTTGTGCGTGAAGTTTAGAAAGAGTGGGGGTTACAGCCAAGAAGTGAGCATCACGACATAAATCTCTCTCATTTGTTCGGAGTTTCTTGGAGAAGACGGAAGTGTAAAGTTTATAACTGCAAAATGGTAATCATTATTATGAATAATTTTTAAACAGAACAATATTTTTATTTTTTGTATCCCAACACCGAAGGAATAATTGAACTCTTAGAAATTTAAAATAATAAATTAAGATTTAAACTCTTGGATTTAATTTTAATGAATCAGAAAAACATGTTTAAAAAATGTATAAAACTTATTTCAAAAGTCAACAACCTACGATTGCATGAACGTTACCGTCACTCATATCCATCCAATATTTTCCACACATATTAACTAGTTGTGGTGTGTTATTAGCCTACTATTATATTTTGCTACTAAAATTAGTGTCCCTTAATTGGTGTTTTGAATGTTATAAAGTTGTTGCTCTTGCGTGACATACTATAATTATTCTTCTTTCTAATGCGTGCGATCCCGTTTTCATGATGTAGCTGGGTTTATTTGTCTTTGAAGAACACAGCGCGGTCTTATATTCAAACATGCGACGAATTTTCTACTGGATGCCTGTATGTCAAGTACGCCTGTGCTGCGAGGTTATATAGTTCAGCTCTTGAATACCTCATTTTCGCTGCTGTTCTTCAAAGTATCGTTTAAGTGAAATGCATCAACGTATGTTACCAATGCGGTGAATGTTTAAACTAAAATATTCAAACCGCTTCTGTTATATTTAAATTGTTCATTACACATGGTAATAAAATAACAATAACAAATATTTCATAAAACACAACGTGACAAATTAAGAAGTAAAGTTTAATGGATCTAACAAAATACGCCGTAAATAAAATCTTTATTGAAAATTTACTTTACTTCATCAATCATGATATCTGTAATTTTGATTACATTTCTCTCTCTTATTGCATTAAATAAAGCAAATAAAATCAAAGGAATTTCTGCTCTTTTATATGAACTACGTCCGTCAACAACAATGAAGACCAAAAATGAAATATCTGCAACGACTAAACAGAACTGTGACGTTAAAAAAAATTGTAATGAAGAAATACGGGACTACAAATACACATACTATGATATTTTGTATAGAAACTATTATCTAGATAAATACAACGATAAATTTCAAAATGGTCCAGATTACATTTTAATGAAGACATTTTTTGAATATTCCAAAGACAATTGGACGTATGTAAAACCAGATATATTGGAATATAAAGTGAACGGATCTTATACCGGAATAATCGGATTGCTTGAAAATGGTACCGTAGATATCGGTTTCAATATGAGATACATGAGTCCAGATCAATTGGTGTTTGTGGATTACCCTGTTTCATTGGAAGCTTCACCATTCTGTACATTTATGCGAGGTGCCGGTCACGTGTCCTTCACAGAGGTGCTACTTAAACCTTTCCGTCCAAATGTCTGGATGGCCATAGGAATGGTGTTGGTATTCAGTGCAATTTTGTGGCATATAGTACTGTGCACTGGTTCTCAAATGCGAAAGACCGACAAACAAATTCTGGAACCCTCTGCAGTGGGTAGTTCTCTCTTTGACATTTTTCAGGTGAGTATTTTTTCTTTTCTCATTTTAATTACAGTGAAGCTGCGTTCGGTAAATAAGTATAAACATTTGCAAATACACGCCATAAGAAACGTGTTGATTACTAATGTTCACTCAAATTCGAAACTCATTGCACTATTTGCTTGGATTGGAATTCAGAATATCAATATGACAACTCCATTTGAGGTTGTCATGAATATGAACTACGGGGAATTTCAACTTCAATTTCAACTGATGCCTCTCTTTCAAGTAGGAAGTTAGCCATTGATGTGACAATTCAGGAATGCCGTATGAGTGAAGTCTTGAGAGCAGAATTTCGTGATCGATTACATGGAATGCATTAGATAAATCAAGAGAAATACCTTGTGCATTATCTCCATGGTCAAGGGAATTTGATACATTATTTAAGAAAGAAAATATCGCGCTGTTTTTTGAAAGAGATTTCCTGAAACAGTGCTGATCGTTTGAGAGATTATTATAATGCGATCAGAAGTCTAAAAGTCTCTTATAGAAGTGTTTTTCCAGGAATAATGAGTAAGTATTTTACAGTGATATGCGTCAATGGTTTCCAACATCACGGTAATTTCCTTTCTTAGGTGATGGTTAAACTTAAGCTTCCTGAAATATGTCAAGAAACTCACCATCTGAAGAGGAAGGTTTTGAAAATATGAGTGAAAAATTTTATTTTTAAAGAGAAAGGAATATTTTACTAGCAATTCATCTATAATATCTATCCCAGTTAAAAATTTGTTTTTGATGAACTGATGACACTCATAACTTCACTAGCGTTATTCTCGGAAGTGAACATAGAATGCGAAATATGTGTGCATGAATTGGTTTTGAGTTATGGATTGCGGAATTTTACCTATTTTTTTTAGAAATAAGGATTGAACAATTTTGCGATGACCTTTGAATTTGATACAAATTTGCCATCGTCTGGTAAGGAAATGATTATTTGTTGCTATTGTGAAGGGGATGTGTATTTTTTAAATAATATTTTACATGGCTTTGGTCCGGCTGTTTGATTCTATTTTCTGTCTACAGTTTTCCATCACATAAGTTGCATAAACAACTTTCTAAGAATGGATTTATATTTACAGCAATAATCATTAAATTCGGGTGGATGGTTATTGAGTTTTAAAAGATGATATAAAAACTATATTTTTTGGAAGAAATTCTGATCCCTTGTGTTATCCATAGATTGTGATTGTTTACTCTAACTAACATGCGTATTATAGGAAAGCAAGAGATGTACTAATTATTACATATTGAAGAAATACATTGAATTTATAATTGGTGTTTTCACAATTATACACGTCATCCAACGTTTTCAGATGTAATTTTTTTCTCGTTAAACTGTCTAGTAACCCTATAGAGAATTTTACAAGCTTATATTCTTCAATAGTAAATATTTGGGAAAAGTGGTCGTATACCCCGAATTTATTACTTAAGAAGTATACATGAGTCCATTGTTGACAATTATTTGGATTAGCAATATTTGAGAAGAACCAGAAGTGCAAAAGAGGTCTATTTTCGTAGTTACAAGATTGACGAAACTGATTAGATTATTGAACCGATTCTTAGGATTGTGCGTGGAATTCGATTCACTGAGGCAATCGATATTGAAATCGCCAAAATAGATTTAATCACCGCAATAGAAATCGAAACAATATATATTGTTTTTTTCTGTGTAAGTCGTTTTAATACGATTTTGATATTCCAAAGAAATATTTCAAGATCTGATTGAGTAAACCTGTAAATACACAAAACTGCAATGCCTGTATCGATCACATGAACTGCAGAGACTTTGATGATACCACCCAAGCAGAATTTCTCGTAACCTAACAGTTGGGAGGTTAAAATGTCATTTCTAACTTAGAACCATACTCCGCCGGGATGATGATTACCTTTGAAATTTTGCCGACAGTATAATCTAATTGAAGAATAATTTAGAATAAAAGTACTTTTTATGTCATTGTCAGAAAACCTGTAAAACATAACTAATTAAATAAATCGTTTGTGAAAGAATTTCAATATCTATTTCTTTGTTCAAAAACGATTAAACATTATGATGAAAGATATTTATTTTGTAGATTTTGAAGAAGCATTTGATACCATTAATAGTGAAATACTTTCGTATATTCTAGAAAGTAAAGGAATCTCCACAAAATTCCTAAAAGTGCTTCAAGGGATGTATAAATTAGACACTGCATGCATGAGAATATAATGAGATTGTGTAACAGATACATTCTCTGTGGAAAGAGATGTAAAGCAAGGCTGCGTACTTTCCCCACTTCTCTCCATACTATTCATACATGGCCTCGTAGAGAGACTAGCCACGGTTAATGCAGATGCACCCAGGATCGGAGATGAACTTATTTCAATACCAGCACTCCTTCTTGCCGACGACTAGAATATTTTTTCAAAAACACAAGCAGGTTTACAAAGAAGTTTAGATGAATTAAAAATTTTCTGCGAAGAACCAAAATACGTCTTGGTCAATAAGACAAAAACCAAGACATTTAAAAAGGTTGAGTCTACAGTAAGAATAAAATTTGGGCGTATAAACAAAAAACGCTTGAAAACGTTAAAGAATACGTATATTTAGGAATAACCATCTGCAGACCGTAACTTGGACGAGGCATAAAGTGAAAGCTCGACGAAAAGGAAAATACATAACAAAATAAGTAAATTAACAAAATAAAAAATTACAATTCCAGAAATTACACCAAGACTTATGGATAAAATGTATCAATCGTTATTCATCCCGGGAACAGCGTACGGAACGGAAATATGGGGCGCGAAAGATAACGATATTTTAAACTCGCCTCAAACAAAATATCTTAAAAAGGCAACGGGATTTGCTCAATGCACAGCAAACAGTGACAATTTATAGGAATTTGTATTGCTTTCCATGGAATTAACTATCCAATAAGGAGCAATTAAATATTGGCTTTTGATAAGGGCACGCACCAGGAACCCACTTGTAACATGGTCTTGCCATTACAACACAAAAAGAAAATGGGACAAGCAAATTAAAAATTTAAATCATAAAGCAGGAATCACTTGTGTGTCAGAATTGTCCATCGTTAAACGATCTAAAAGGTATTAAGAGCAAACTCCAAGACTTATACCCTCGTGAAATTGAAACTAACAGATTGGAACAGAGATCAGTTATCACACAAACCTTAGTAGCTGGACAATGAGGCAGAGAACCGTACATTGACTGTCTCAAATCTAAAGAACGATCGAGTTACGGATGGTTTCGCGTAGGAGAGTGGAAATTAAGAGAACTGATGAGGGATCGAGACTCTCTTTGCCCACTTTGCGGCGAACAAAATGGAGATTGGATTCACATTTTACTAACACGCCTGAAAAAAGATCAAAAACGAACTTTTGGCCAAGTTGGTGCATTCCAAAATTATCACATTAACGTAGATTTAGCCATTGCGATAATGAGGGACAATAGAGTATCTATCTGTAGTGCAGTCCCTGGGTCAGTTCCTAAACTATGTGAGGGAGATGAGACAAAGAGTGATATACGCTGAAACCACTGATTCAAATGAACCACGATTCTGCCGGTTCGCCTTTTTCTTTTGTTTTAGGCGGAGACATGTTGAGAAGACATTCCAAGGCATTACGTCAATTATATGATGTTGTTTTTAGTATTGTAAATAATTAAATTTTATCTTAATCTTTGTTTCTATAGAAAAACTTGTATATATTACATTATAATTTATTTAGCTTATTTATCTTTTGTAAATGTGTTTATATTAATTGTATATATTCGTGTCCCGACAGTTGGTTTCCCGTGGTTCCAAACGGTGCTCATTAAATTGATAGTTGCTGTATACTTAAAAGATATTTTACAACTGAAATAAACAATATTAAAAAAACCATAAAGAATGCTAAAAATACTATTACGAAGNATGCTATTACGAAACAAATTACAAGTAAATAAAATTAAAAACATTTTAAGATCTAAGACAAAGTTTGGCAAAATTAAAACTGAAACTATCCATTCAATGAGAGTGAATATCAGGGCATTGTATGCACAACCCACGGATCTACTTAAGGGGCATTTTAAAGGCATACAGGCAAAAATCCTCGTCGCACATTTGTACATAAATAATATTTTTTTGTAAATAAAGCGCCCTACTGAAATTGAAATTAAAATTATAACAAGTTTTTATAGTTATTATAAATGTTTTATTCAAACGTTTTANTTCATATGTCTAGGATTTTTAAAATATAAATTCTCTAAAATTGTCTCAATATGCACAACGTGCTTTACAGATTAGGAGGCAAAAAAATAGATGCATAAAATATTATTAATTTGTTATATATGTGCCAATTTTTGACATGGCAGTGGAGTGACAATGGTGCCGGATGTCCTTCTGGACCCTCCTCCCCCAGGCGGGTGCTAAATGCTAAATGAGTGTCTGTGACAATGAGTAAATATTGTTGTAGAGTGATAGGCAGACGAAATAGAAGTACCTCGAGAAAAGTTGCTGCGAACCCCTCTTCGTCCACCACCGTCATCAGGGTTTGAACCAACAAAACTAACATCACAAGAGATACAAGGCGAACACGATAGGCACCTCGCCAGTGGTCGCCCACACATAATTTGTTTGATATTTTTACAAAAGGTCATTAACTTTATAAAGAAAGGGTATTGTTTTATTTAAGAACAATACCAAAAACAAAAATATAGAAAACAAAAATTTGGTAATAAACGTAAATGCCACATTACCTTTGAAATGTATTAATATAAAATAAAATTAATAATANCATTTTAGGCCTCCTCGAAAAAAATATTCATTCAGTGACCGCGTCTCGCGACTATCACATTCCGGATTAAAAGCGGAATGGTGATAAGTAACTTTATTGTTGCAGGTGGCCCTGACTGGAGCGTGTGCGAGAAACGCAACCAATCAAAGCCAGAGAGTGGCTCTTACATGTCTTCTGCTGTTTGCTCTGGTGGTGAGCAATGCATACAATGGTGCCTTCTTCGGTTTCATGACGGTTCCACCGATGAGAAGTAATCCAACTACGATCTTCGACGCGGTCTCTCACCTTCAGACAATTTACGCGCGCTCATTTCACGACATATTTGAAAATCCGGATATCAGTCCCGGACTCAAATTTCTTGCACGGAAAATTAAAATTGTAGAATTAAAAGAGACTTGCAGGGTCGAGGGAATTTATAACGATGGAACTGAAGGCCTTCTGTGCTCAAAGACGTTATTAGTTCCCTGAAAAAATTCCAATCTGAATTTGTAGAGAACCTTTTCCATATTGTTCCAGAATGCGTCATTTCTCCAGGACTTTTGACAATCACTCCACGCAAGAACTCACCAATGACAGGGAGTGTTCATTAATTTGTTTCCGGGGTTGCGGAGGGTGGATTGTACAAGCATTGGATGAATCAAATGTTACACAGCATGGCTGTAAAAGGAGTTATCTTGCCTAATGATTACACTCTAAAAGCGAAACAACCGAGTCCCATAAATATGAGTCAAATGGTGGGACCGTACGAAATTATTGCAGCAGGATACTTTCTTGCGCTGATTGTGTTTCTTATAGAAAAGTATTTTCGCACGAAATGTGTGTCTTTGCTAATGAAAATGTTATGGAGAAAATAATTAGTATTTTACGAGAGTTTTATGAAGAGGACGTCATTTGCGGAAGGTTTTAATTTTTAGCTTCATTATAAAGGAACTTTCTGCTGAGGCTCATCGAAAATTTTAAATATTTATAGCGAGATCTCTATTAGTGAAAGAGCTTTTTAAAGTATACTAATCAATTTTTATTTATTTAAACGTTCAGGGTCTTTAAACTCGGCCAATAGGGCTTTCATGTACTACGTGAAGGAAGGGCTCCTATCTGCTGGATATACCACTCTGTAGAAGAAAGCAGTGCTTCTTATAAATCATCAGTAGAATACGCGATTGTAGGCGAACAGCTCTCAACATAGAAATTGTGTTTGTATGTTTGCATTCCTTTA
>NNCF01126349.1:1291478-1312202 GCA_002313205.1 Laupala kohalensis | reverse complement strand
AAAAAAGCTTTTTGCTTTTCTCTAAGGAAACAAACAAGGTAATTATCATAATCCATCTTCATAAGTAGCAGAATTGGTTTCACAATATCTTTACATTTTGATAATGGCACAATAAAGAGAGAGTTTAAAAAAATATAAAATGGCAGACACCAGCATTATTTCACCGAGATATTTCATACCTGATTTTTCACTGCAAATGTAGAAACGCATTTCAGTGACTACATATTACAGGTCATGTCTCTATCAGTGTTTATATGAAAAACAATCATTCAAATTACATTTAAATACATAATGTTAATAATTTTCAATCCAATAAAATTAAATCTTCCAATAATAACAGAAATACTTTTACAAAACAAGAGCAAATTTTTATTGATATTCTCATAGCACATACCTTTACTTAATACCAAGACAACCCAGCAGAAAGAAATTGCTTATTCATAAAAGTTATGACTCTTTCAGTAAACGTTATATCAAATGATGCACTCAATAAGGTTTTTAAAATGATTAAGTAGTAATACCTCAGGGAAATGCATTTTTACTGAAAAAACAATGTTACCTAATAGTGCAAAGGAACCAGTTGCATTTTCCACCTGTACTGAGAACTTTAATAACATATTTAAAGTAAATAAAACATATAAAATACATATAAATAAAGTAAATCAAAGAAAATGTTAAAAAGAAACTTTAACAAATATGTACATAATAAAATATATGCAAGGCAATTACAACATAAATACAACCTCCTTTCTTGGACAGATATCATAGAAACACTGAACAAATGTTTCAGTTTGTTCCTAACTCACTGATTCGACAATACAAAAATTATAAATTAATCGGAGAGGCACTGTAATGCTACCCATTAAATACACCTTTTATACAAAAATAGCACAGTAAGAACATCACAGTTAACAACTCATGTTCTACTAGAATAATTAAATGGTTATTAGATTTACATATGTCCAAAGGTATAACATTTTCAAAAATGCACAAAGAGTTCATACACACACAAAATTATTTCCCATTTTTCTATTAAATATGTTAGCACTCAATATTAAATTTTTGTCTAACACTGCACCAATGCACTAAGTGATATTCTTAATTTGAAGATGAAGTACAATGCACTTCTCTCACTTCAGAATTTAAAAAAATGTTATAAATAAGGAACTTTGAAATTCTTTATGAGTCGTCAACAATCTATTCAATGCTTAAAGACAGTGTTTCCTACAATGTTTCTTCATTTCACACCTGAAAGCTATGTCACACAGATTAATATGCCATCTTCATGAGGTACAGGCATACAAAAAGAGTAAATTTAAGATGACTTTGTTAGTGCCCCGTATTGTATCCTGATGTTTCTGATCTTAACAACTGCAACAAAAAGAACCAATTCCACGTTGGTCCACTTGAACCTCACAGCCTCAATCAAACAATTTCTTCAAGATTTTACTTCCTCTTAAATGTCATATATTACCCTACAACTGTCATATTACTTGGGTTTATGTCCTTTGGTCCATAGTCAGAAGATGTTCTGAAAATATAAAATGTGATTAATTTTATTAGCAAATCAAAATAAATTAACTATTTCCCCACATACATCAATTTTGAAACCTATGCATTGAATAACTAGAATGACAACTCCCTGAAAATGTAAGACAACTACTCCAATTTTTTCCCCAACATTATTACTTTCAGTGTGGCATACAGCATCATCATGAGGAAATAAATTTTAAAAAATGTACGTTCTAAATTATCTTCAACAAATATAGTACTCCCATTTTTGAGGTAATTTTTAAACACTTGTTAAATTTACTGGATGCTTACAGTACACACTTATCCAACAAATTCCTAATAACCTAAGAATTCATAAACTTACTATTAACATGCTCATACTCTAGACATTTCTTTTTACAAAATTCCACCACACATTTTTAAACCAGAAAAAAATGTGACTGGTTTGGTGACTTACCTAACACCTACTCTGTATTTGTATGAGAAAAAGAATGATGGTTAAAATTGCCGATAGAATTATTTAAATATATTGAATGTAGATATACTGTAGGTTGATCAATACAAGGGGCATTAAAATAAAATAACAAGAAAATAAGGTGCAACACAAAGCAATTTCCACGCACAGGTTTTCACCTCATAGTGAAGAGCTAAAAGAGAGAAATAATTTTTTTTCATTTTAACTGTCATTTTAACTGTCACCTTGAAACAATAAAAAATCTTAAGCTGTATACATTTGACTGTAATATCATTGTAGGGGACATGACTTTCAATTTATTAACTAACATTTCCTGGTATCATCTTCAGATCAGGCTCTGTCTAATGTATTTGAAGATATTGATGGAAGTTTAAGTCTTTAGTCCCCTAGGTGCTTTATATTTTTTTAAGATTATTAAAATGTACTAAACAGCAAGCATAAGCTTACATCAAAAATGGTGAACACACTATTTTCAAGCACACTCAGTGCCCGTGAACAGTGTTGGTACTGTTGAACTCAAGCGCAAAGAAAAGCAGAAGAAAGCAGAAAGCCAAGCACATCAGGGATAATTTAGGATGTTTTTTGATAACAAAGAAGAGATTAGAGATATAGTCAAATTAAAACAAAAGTTCTTGATATTTTAATATTTCCCAATTAATCATAATTTCACAGATTTAATGCAAGAAAGTGAGTATTTAAAGTTGATAAAATGTGAGGAGTTTTTAAGAAGAAAAAAAAAAAGGAAAAGAAAATTTCAAAGGAAAAAAAGATTAGTAACAATAAAAATTAAAGGCTCAAGGGAGATATGGGGAAAATTATTACAGTTCATGAACTAAACACATGCTAGAAGACAGATTAATCCAATTCTGGCAATATGTAATACTGTGTTCCATCATAATAATACAAAATGTTGTCTTATGGCTCATATTAATTTAGTTTTATGTGTACTCAACTTTGGCACGGTTGTGTACATAAATTCTGTAGCCCTACCCTGGCCCGAGTTTTTCTCCGTTTTTCCTTCTGGTAGAGGCGGATATGTAATACTGTGTTCCATCATAATAATACAAAGTGTTGTCTTATGGCTCATATTAATTTAGTTTTATGTGTACTCAACTTTGGCACGGTTGTGTACATAAATTCTGTAGCCCCACCCTGGCCCGGGTTTTTCTCCGTTTTTCCTTCTGGTAGAGGCGGATTTATCATACAGGTTCTCTAGGCTTTGTCTAGGGGCGTGTTTATTGTAACAATAAATCGTGAATTTAGTGTTATTTCAATTCTTATGATTTTTAAACACTATACTCAGAATAATCTATAGTTCGATAATAACTTGTACATGTAATTTTTTGCTTAAAATTAAAAACATATTGACATTCTATTAGTATTATAACTCGCAGCTAACTTTTTATCTTATCTAGGAACTTTTGCTGAAATTTTTGAATCCGCCTCTGCCTTAGGACCCTTGATTGGAATTGATGGGATGGTCCCTTGCTTGCTTCCGGAGAGTAAATTAGTTTGTTTTTTTTCCTCCACGTGGTCATACGCAGTTTGTACTGTTTTTTGACAATAAATTTATTTAAAAAATTTTTTTTTACAAAAACACCACAAATAATTTCACAAAAAATGGGGTTTAAAAATTGCATTGTTTAAGATCTCAAACATCAATATTATCAGTCTAAAACTCCTTTCATGGGAAAGTTGGGAAAAAGTTAAAATCAGAAATGCTTGAGAATGGTCCAATAACATGCAACACAATTTAAAGAAATCAATAAGCAACTGCATCAAAATAACAGAAGAAAATTTAGCTTTCAAAACCTTGTGTCATTTTTTTTAAAGAATAAGGAAGTGGGTGAAATAAAATGTTAAAAGTTCTCAACCCTTTAGAATATGGAACTTTGAGATTTATACCCTATTACATCTCCTTATCATAAAATGTTCTTGAAAAATGAAAACTGTCAAGAAGTTAAAGGTATATGCATAAATTAAAAATAAAAATGATTTATGAACACCCAATTCAATGGTCATACATAAAAGAGGATTAGACTCTGCTCTAATTAGTGCCCTTACAAAACAGGTTGAAAGAAGAATGAGGATTCTTCAGTGAATAATGAAAGGCTAGAAGATACTTAAGTGTGAGATCAACACAAACTGTCAGTTCAGCAACAGTTCTCTCTCAAATTAATTTGTCCAATGTCCTAAATTTACCCTCAATCTAGAGCATTCACAGAGACTAAACATTTTTTTCCCCAATTCTGGGGACAACTGGGAATTAAATTTAACTTCCAATCCATGACATGAATTGAAATAGGTTTTCCACATACTTCTGCTCTCAGTAAGTTCATTTGGAATGTGTTCTTGGAGAACCTTACACTTTTTTTTTTCAAATTCATTTATTTTTTCTTTCCAAACAATATCTTGTTTGCAAAAAAATCATCATTACAAGGTATTTTTTAAAATTTTATATAATTAGAACCTTACTTTGTTGCTGAACATTTGCTGGTATTTTGAATTATCAACACAGAAAAAATGAGTTGGAGGGTACATCACATTGTTGGCAGAAAGCAGGTTCAGTTGTGATCTGCTGATTCTTTCAAAAATGTATTCCCAATTAAAGGTACCAACTAATTTAGTGAAAATATGTCTTATGTGAAAATTTAGTTAAAATATTGCATTTTGAAGACTTCACTAAGCAGATTTGTTAAGAATATCTTTCAAATCCAAATTTAAATTAGTAATTTTCTTTTCTTTCCTTTTTTTTTAGATACTTCTGAAGGTGCTGATTTTAATTCACATTCTTCTGTAAAAACCCTACATCNTACATCCTAAGCAAAGAAATTATCAATTTAAATAATCTTTCCCTGATTTTTCATTCTTCAAATGAAGAAATTATTTTATTGCTTTCTTCAAAAACATCTTCTTACTTTTTTAGCCATTGTCAGCCACAACCAATATATTTTTACGCACATCCCATTTCTTCTTCTTCTCTTTTTGACCACATAGAATCACTTTAGTCAGTCCATTATCTAGTCTTCTTTGAAGGCTCTGTTTGGGTCTTGCGGTCTTCCCAATACTTTTTCATATGCTCTGATCTTCAAGCTCTCTCTTGTGTTAAAAATATTTGGTTTGTGACTTTGTTTCTTGTGAGTGTGAAGCGAATATTCTTGATTTTATTTTTTAATTTATTCTTATCTACAGTGTCTTCTGGTGTAAGGTCAATTTCCTTCAAATCCTCTCTGCCTTCTCTAATCCACCTGCATCCTGTTATGGTATTTTTTGACTTGAGATTGTACTATACCAGTTGTTTCAGAATTCTCGAATCCTGCATTCTCATTATGTGTGCAAAGAATCCCAGGCTCCTCTTACGCATAGTATCAGTAATGGGTTCCAATTCTTTGTACATGACTTTGTTGGGCAATATCCGCCACTGTCCATCTTTCTGATATTTTTAGTTGATGCAGGTTCTTCCAATTCTTCTTTCGATTTTCTGTAATTTATCAGTTTTTGATTGTCCGTTCAGGTGGAAGAGTGTTTCAGCTGCATAAGTGGCTTCCGGTTTTATAACTGTATTGTAATGTTTAATTTTTACGTTTATGGATAGGCATTTTTTTCTGTAGATGTCCCACGTTAATTTTTGTGCTTTAGCTAGTTTGTTTGTTCTTATTTGGACTGAGGGTTTTTCATTTAGGTTGTGTGTTATTATCTCTCCAAGGTATTTGAATTGACTCTATTACCATCTATTTTTATTTCTTTTAATGATGTTGGTTTTTGGGGCATAATTTTTGTTTTTTCAAATGATATTTTGAGGCCAATTTTATTTGCAATGTTTTGAAGTTCTGATATCTGTGTTTCTGCTTCATCTATGTCATTTGCTAGTAATGCCAAATCATCGGCAAAACCAAGGCAATTTGTTTTTATTTCTCTGCCTATTTTAATTTTTGGAGGGCATTTCTTAAACCATCCCCTCATTACTATTTCCAGAGCACAGTTGAACAGTAGTGGTGAGAGTCCATCACCTTGGCGTAGTCCTGTTTTGATACCAAGTGGTGTCAACAATTCACCCCTGAACTTCACTTTTGACTTGATGTTTGTGAGGGTCAGTTTTATCATGTTTATTAATTTGGGGTGCAATCCAAGGTGTCGTAAAATGTTTAGCAGAGACATTCTTCTTCTCTTTGTCTTGATACAGTCATAGGCTTTTTTTTAAGTCTATAAATGTTGTCACCATATCTCTGTTCCTCTTCCTGTTCCTATCAGCTTGAGACTCTTGATATGATTAGGTCAGCTCCTCCAGGGTTTGAAACCTCCCTGCTATTCTCCTAGTTCTTTCTCCAGTTGCAACCTGATTATGTTAAGGATGATTCGTGAAAGAATTTTGTATGTTATATCTAGGAGTGAGATTCCCCTGTAGTTGTTAGGGTCTGTTTTGTCTGCCTTTTTATGGAGTGGGTGGGTGATGGCTGTTGTCCATTGTTCTGGTAGTTTTTCTTTAATCCATGTGTTGACAAGCTGTTGATGAAGGGCGATTTATGCTGATCTTCCTGCATATTTCCAGGTCTTTACAAAGGTCTGATCCCCTCCTGATTCTTTGTAATTTTTCATCTCATCCACTGCTTGATATTCTTCTGTCATTGTGGGGGGATTGATGTTTTCTGGTGGTGTTTTTATTGGGGTGTTGATGTCCAAGTTAAGGAGTTCTGTAGGTTCCTTGCAATTCAGGAGTTCATTAAAGTATTTAGTCAGGATTTTTGCATTGTCTTCATTGTTATGGACCAGGTTACCATTTTCATCTGTCATTAGTAGGGTTGGGGCTTTGTATTTTTGGAGTTGCTTTTTAAAGATTTTGTAATAATTTCTTGATTGTGTTCTGTGGAATTAATTTCTTCTTCTATTAATTTCAATGTATCCTTATGATGTTGTCTTTTTATTCTCCTCAGGGTTTGGGTGGTTTCTTTTCTTTGTTTAATTAGATTTTGGAAGGATATTTCTGATTTTTGGGACTGATGTAATAGCCATGCTTGGGGTCTTTTCTCCACTGTTTCATCACATTCATTGTTCCACCACTGATGCTTTTTATGGGGTTTCATTGGGGCCAATTCTTCTGCAATTTGTTTAAGGTTGTTGACTAGGTCTTCAAGTTTATCTGTAATTTTTATTTTTTCGGTGGCTTTTTGGTAATTTTCATTATTGATTAGCTGGGTAAGGTCCATTTTTATTTTAGGTTTAGGGGTTTGGTTTTGCTGTTTCTTTTGAGGAGTTCATTTAATTTTAATTTTTACTAAGTAGTGATCCGAACCAGTGTCTACTCCTCGGAGGACTTTGACATTGTAGAACTCTTTGTGGTGGTGTTTGTCCATGAAGACATGATCCAGTTGCCATTCTCCTTTAGTATAGTCAGGGTGTTTCCATGTTTTCAGTTTTTGAGGTTTTCTTTTGAAATATGTGGATTTTGAGTTTAGGCTATGGTTTCTGCAGAGGTCAATGAGTCTCTGTCCATTTTTGTTTGTTCTTCTTTGGGCAGGCCATTTTCCGATGATGTCATGGTATCTTCTTCTCTGCCTAGTTGGGCGTTAAAGTCTCCCATTAATAGCTTTATGTGGTGTTTGGGAATGCTATCAATGGTCTGGTGTAGCAGGTCCCAAAAGTTTTGTTTCTTTATGGTCTTTTGAAGAGTTCTTTTTATTATTAGTGGGAGCATGAGCATTTGTTATGGTGTAAATTTTGTTAGATGCCTTTATAATGAGTGTTGAGATTCTGGAGGATTGCGACTTGAAATCTTGTACAGAGTTTATTATTTTAAGACTGACCAGAAAGCCTGTTCCAAACTGAGGGACATTTTTTATCACTCTCTTCCCCGGTATGCCTTTGTAGAGTCTGTATCCTTGAGATTCCATGGGGTCCTGGTCGGTGTTTCTTATTTCCTGCAGTCCCATGATGAGAATTTTGGGTTGATCCATTAGGTCGGTTATCACTTTTAGTTTACCAGTCTGCATGAGTGAGTTTACATTATATGCGGTAAAGTAAGTTACTTGCTTCGGTTTGATTTTTGATTTTGAAGGTTTTATGTCTGTGTGTGTGTGTGTGTGTTGGAGTACCGCATTGTATCTTCTAAGTGGCAGCCCACCGTATCGAACCGGGTTCACCCGCATATCATACTCCCTAAACCGGAACGCTGCATGTGCTACGCTACTCCCCCTCAGAAAGGGTGGCGATGAAATGCATGTCGAGTAGGGTTAAAGAAAATTGGGTAATACTCGATGTGGCGAAACTTTTTCAGGTTGAGGCAAAACATTATTATGCGTCTCAATACCATTCCAAATCGGACGATACGAAGGAGAAGAAAACGAGGAGAAGCTACACGCTTTTCGTAGAATGTGAATACACCATTCCCTATGCACACTATCAAAAATATACACAAGTAACAACACCACACTAAAAAGGGAATAAAAGAACTGTGTTTAGACTCACAACACTTGCGGAGGAGTGTACATCGTAGGTTGGTGCAGAGACGTCGCAAGAAGAAGACAAAGATGAGTGCGCTCCCGATGAACAAACGCTTGGGAGAATTCCTTCCCCTCCTCCCCCCAGATCGGTGCATCGAGTGCCATGGGATCACTGTCCGGCGGTGCTTCAGCCATCGTCAACACCGTGACAAATGCGAAAACGCAAACTGGAGGAGATGATATGTCATAACAAGACGATGGAGGAGAAGGGTGTTGGCGTAGCGCGACGTGTAAAAAACAAACGTCGATAGGGTGGGGGATGAGGAAGAGTGGAAGAAAGCAACAAAGGTTTTTTGAACGGAATTCCACGACGTAGCATGACGCATCAAGAAATGTCGCATCACCCGCGTGCATTGCAGATTCTCTATTTCAGAAGTATGTTTATACGCGATACATTATCGCGTAAGAAGCAAAGACTCGAATCGGGTGTGATCAATCTGGACGATAGTGCGGGACCGGGTACGCATTTTGTAGCCTACACCATACACGCCACCCACGTGTGCTATTTCGACTTATTCGGCCCCTCCACTTCACCCGAATTTCTCGTCTATATCGGGAGACAACATAACACGCTCACCTATATCACAACACAAGTACAAGACTTTAATACCGAAAATTGCGGTCGTGTCTGTCTCCAATTCCTCTATTACGATTGGAAAAGGGGAATGTGTCGTAGATCGAGGCGATGAGTCGAACGCTCACCATCTACGGTAGTGCTCACGTGGTGTCGGTGCGTTACACAACACCCATCGTGTTAGGCGGATCGTATGAACTCGCGCTCTTACGTCTGCAAACCAAGAACACTGTTTTAAACGCGTTGGACGATTGCAATCAATTCACCTACGACAACGTCTCAGAGAAGAAAGTGTACATTATTACCCTCTCCATCGGTACCTATACTGTTGACAATATTGCATACTTCATCAAAAATATACTACGAAATCAGTTTCCCTCAGAAATTTCTCTGTAAAACACAATTTTTCTATCTTCAAACGGATACACCCACACACAAGTGTCTTGTGAAAACCGTTCGCATCCATTTTAACGTTGCAAATTCCATTGGTCCACTCCTCGGCTTCTCGCACCCTCCGCCACCTATCACACCTTGGAGAAGATTGTGAATTTAGAGAATGTTTCAACATCTTTATCTACTGTAATATTATAGAGCGCGGATTTATCAATTGCCGAAAGGCGCACACCCTCCATCAATTTCATATGGAAAACCAACCCGGTGCCATTGTCGAAGAAACAGTGCAACACGTGGCGGGGCATCGCGTTGTATCGTCGACATTACCGTTCGTTTGGAGGGTGCGGACGGGTCGCTCACACGCTTTCGCGACGGAAACCGCTCCCCCGTCACACTGTGCTTTGCACTCCCGTCACGTTGACACAGAAGAGCAGACGTGTGTCACGTGCGTTGGTGTATAAGGTTCTGCGACAGGATGAAAAGACGAAGAAGAAAACGTGATGCGGGAGGAAGAGTAGGATCAACCTCTTCGATATCTCTCCTCACATCGAAGACATGCAACCCATGCGAAGGGAGACACAACTTGAGGGACGGGAGATACAGTTATACCCCGCACACCACGAACTACAATCACAACGATGGAATACGTATCGTTGTGAATAACAAGGACGCCGTCACACAACCCTGCGACAGCTTGCTGATGATCGAGGGTAAGGTGTTGAAAAAAGATATCACCATCGCAACTCGACGAAAACGGGTGGGCCTTTCTCTTTTCCGAAATTCGTTATGAAATCAACGGCACTCAGATCGATTGTACACGACTGCCGGGTATTTCCACCACCATCAAGAGTGTGCTTTGGCTCTCCACCGAAGAACGTCGTCAATATCATTTTGCAGGGTGGAGTGAGTGGAAAATTTTACCCAATGCTTAAGAGAACAATAATATCCGATAATTTTAGGCACTAGGATTATTATCAATATAATTTAAATATCCTGATTTGGAGTTGAAACTTGAAAATAACGAAACAGTAATAATTTTTGACATTGAAACGAAGTTCTTTTTACCAAAAGTAAGGAATTTAATGACTAATCGTTATAGAATGTGCTCTGAAGGAACCTGATAGTATAATAACAATTTCTTTTCTAATACCGGACGACGGGTGATTATTCGAGGACAAAGTAATTGAAAAAGAAATTATTTTTTCTCACACAATTCAGTATATAGTGACCGAAATATATTTAGAAAATATCCAATAGAAAACACATTACAAATGCATCAATAATAGATTGTTGGAGATAGATTTAGAAGTCTTGCCGTTTCCATGGATATGACACTCGAGACGAAGTGAGCTGATCACGTGAAGCGAGAACAAAGAGAAGGAAGTGGGAAAGAAAGGCGGACGAACGAATTTTAGGGGAGAGAGAGATACAGCAGGTAAATACTAGTGACAAACACTATACACTGTTTTAGGAATAGAATTTAAAAATATAGGCTCTCCAAAAGTGGATTTACATTTGTAAATGTTTCTAAATACAACTAATCTAATGGAGTACAGTCAAATGTGGCAAAAAAGAACTGCAATTTCGTAACATATGAATCATAGTTGATGATCGCTACATCATCATCTTCATCTTTAACACTACAAAATATCTTTGCTTGAGAAGTGTAGTTGACATACGAATGGTTTCTGAAATATAATTTTGCCTTTACGGGCCAGATATTTATTGAACAAAAGAGGATATAAAATAATTAACTAATTATCAATATAATAGTTTCTCAAATAATAGTATTATAATGAAATATTGTAAATATGTCAACATGATTAGAGCAATTATCAAAATCAATATTGCATTTTATATCATATAGAGCAATTGATTAGAATAATTGCAGGCAAATATCTGCGTGACCTAAATGTGATAAATTTATATACTGTAGCATGTTATCAAAGCATACCGTATCGAATAAATATTTATCACCCGTTAAATACTAACTGAACAATAAACTTTTCCAGTACCCCACGAATTAAGAAAAAATACTTACTAAATAAATTATTTTAGTTTAGCGCGTAAATTGAAATAGATTTGTTAGATTTGCAATATCCATAGTATTTAATATTCTAAGGAATGTTTCATCTCGGTCTCTTTAGGAGCACGCTGCTTACGATTTGGTGACATGGAGGAGAACACGGAGCGAGTTGTGGGATGCAGACTGGTGGATGTCGCTATGCGAATGGCCATGAACGAGTTAATGGAGGAAGAAGCAAACGCTGGCGTCATCAAAACGATCGCAGAATCATTGTTCGACGTGGTAATGAGAGTTGCAGTCAAGGAACTACAGAAGGAGATTGATGACGCAGAAAATAACACAGAAATAAAAGAGGACTGCAAAACCACTTTCGAAGACCGAGAAGAAGAAAGAATTGATGAAGAAATATTTGATGAAGAAGAGTCCTGTGAATCAAAAGCATTGATTATTGAAGAAGAACAAAAGGATGGTTTTGATGAAATTCGAGAAGCTCCTCAACGAGGAATATTTGGAAAATTCTTGAAGCGCATCTCAAAATTCTTCTGCTGTTTGGGTTAGTTTGAATATTTTTTCTACGATATTATTAGTTTTCTACACTATTCTAAATCGATAATTGGGATTGTTTTCGTGAATATTGCGCAAATATCTAATCATATAAAATTTGGGAATTTGTGAGAGAGATGGAGACGATTGGGAGCAGTGTCCGCAGTATACGCAGTGTCGAAAACGGTCAAACACAGAAAGAACGCATTCCGTGGACAAGCTATTTGAATAGTCAACTAAAAGCTTTCGCTTTCATTAAAACAAGGAGTTCTTTTTTCTTTTGAATTAATGTTTCCAGTTAGCCAGCAATATTTCCTCGTTTAAAGACTTAAATTAGTTATGATATCTCTGAAATTTTCCCCACCGGGTACGTGGTGTTCAGAAAATGAGGAAAATTATTTATGAAATAATTGTTTCACACAGAATATCATTAAATTCACATCTTTCCTTCGGTAGATAAACACAGTACCAATTTTGTCTTCGATGTAACCTTGCTTAGTAATGAATTCTTTATGGAATTAATTATAATTATTGCCTCGCTGAGTCTAGTACGGAACTTAACTAAAATTCAGTCTTGTAACTGTTGTGGATCCTATGCTTTTTAGAGTTTCCATCTTTTCTTTGTCGCTTTATTATTTAGTTATTTTTATTTATTATTTAGTAAAGTAGATTTTATTATCATAAACGAACGAAATGATTTTCTTTTGTTTCAGATTTTGAAGAATGAATGACATCGTGGAAACATTTCGTATATATCGGCAAAAGTCTAAAAAACACTTTTCTTCTAAATATCTTGTTTTGGATTTGAAGATTGTTGTGCAAATTTTTTTAAAACTATTCTGAGTACAAATGTTTCTTTCGAAAATAAAATTTCGGAGTATCAATGCTTGTAGATATTATTTTATTGCCGTGCTTACTTTTCTTTGCTTAGTAGGTAACTGAATAAGTATATTAATGAAGGATCAAAACTTGATTCTGATAAGGTTGTAAAAATATCATACTTATCTAAATGAAATACATTGTCTGAGCTAGGGCTGGCGTCACACAAGCAGATCAAGTGTCAGAGTGTCAAACGACGAAATTTGAACTCTTGTTCTTTACAGGGTTCACAAATTGCAGACCGTCGTCCGTTCTCTGTACTCATCTAGCAGGTGGGCTCAGACGTGCACGGATGAAGTTTTACGGTCTTGATGTGAAGAATTTTTTTAACGCGTGGTTCCTAATGGATTTTCTATAAAAATGTTAAAAAATGTACTATTAAACGTTAATTTCGCACTCTGCTCTATTTCAACACTAAGAAAGACAAGAAAAATGGAAGAAAAACTTTGAGCCAAATCTGATTTCGCATTAACATTCAAGGAAACATTTGATATGCTCCTGATTAAAAATAGCGCAGAATGATACATTTCTTAATGTTATTTTTTTAACTATTGTACCGCGATACTACTTCTCTTCCTAATCACTGTCTTATCTTACTCACTTAATCATTGTCTTTCAACCTGTCTTCACCCTTACCGAAGTTAATGCAGCAAAGTTCAAAATAATCTCAACCAAGCAATTTTAGAATAAAAGATCCTTTACATATTACTTCTTTTCTTCAAATTATCCCTTTGTATGAGTAGAGACTGAGAATGAGTAGAAATGAATTAAGAACAAAGGAATGAAAAAAGAAGCGATTGGCAGATGGGTAGTAATGCTTGAATAAATCGGCGTACTGCGGGTTGCGGACCTCGGGTTACGGAAGAATATTGGAAACATGTCTAAACAGAACGAACACGACGAAATACTTGGTGTTTCATACGTACAAACGTATCTTTAGGAACAACGATGTTTACACATACGTTTATCACGATATTTACACAGTTACATTCGATATCACCCTTCAAGCAATTTCTGCAGAAATGTCAAGAGTTTCCTTTCTTACGAATAACTTATTCACATCTGTATTTACATCCGTTAATAATGATAAAAAGTCCCCAGGTCTTTCCCAAAAAACATTTAAGTGAGTTCAAAACAATTGATCCCTTAGCAGTTCGGAACTATTGATTGCCTAAGACAAAGTTCAAAGCGCTGGGGTAAGGGGCGGGTTCCAGAACGATTAGGGGGAACTTCAATCATTGCCTATACTCGCCCAAGTTGACATTCTTAAATAGAAAGCTGTAGTGAATTTTGAGTGATTGGAAAAGAGTAGAGAATTAAGAGTGTTATAAAAGTGAATATTATAAGAAGTTTGGAAAAGAGTAGAGAATTATAATATTAGATTTATATTCAAAGAGACGGAACCCGGTTATCCTCCCCCTAGCACCCATGTTGTAGTCACGTGGTCTGACGTCACGTACCCAGCCATCTGGATACCGTGCGACGATCGTCCCACGTGCCCACATCCATAGCACCCTAGCCGCACATGCGGTAACACGTGATCTGACGTCAGGTATCCAGCCATCTAGATACCGTGTGACAATAGTCCACCGTGTCCGTCTCGCGCGTAAGATACTAAGCACGACCGCTTGTCTTATGGATTGAATAGATTGATTTACGGATGGGTTCAAAACGTTTGATTGTTTGTAAAAATTCATCTCTAAAAAGTAGATCGATACTTCTAGCATTATTACGCCTGTCATAATATTGTTCATCAGATATTAAAGACGAGTTGAATAAAATGATAGTGAATGACGTAGGAAATTACGGTTTTTTAGTTTAGGGCGATATGAGCGCTAATGACGTACAACGGTGTCTGACGTCAGTTACAATGTCGTCATTATGACGTATCTCCTGATACAGTAACGCCCAGGTAAAAATGCGTAATAAAACGCGTGAATTAACACGTTTTATTGATTAATACGCGTAAACTGACGCAATAAATGATGCGTTGACGTACGTGAACGATAAAAAGTCCCCAGGTCTTTCCCAAAAAATATTAAGTGAGTACAAAACAATTGATCCCTTAGCAGTTCGAAGCTATTGATTGAGTAAGTAAGAGTTCAAAACTAAAGATCTTGCTTGATCGGTTTAGTGCAGTATATCGTCTGGGTTGTGAACCTTTAGCCAGAATCATGTAATTACAAACAAAAATAAAAATTCGTAGCAATAAGTATTTACTAATTATCATTGGTACCAGCTGTTACCATTTACTATGAGATTATAAATAAATTGAAAGGTATCTTGAATTATGTTACATTCTGCGCAATGATTCTACAAAGATATCAAAAGATATTTTAGGTTATACTTTACATACTGTATCATAACGAAACATAAGGCTGAGTAAAATTAAAATTTATTGAATCTCACCCACTTACCATATGTATATCTCTTACCACTTACTTTACGATATGTGTATTGCCTGGGCTAGCTCCTTCACAGGTATTAATGAGTAGGTTCGTATTCTTTAACTACGGGAAGAAACAAACTAGGGTTCATTACCCAACAAAACATACATTAGAAAAACACCCAAAATGACTTTGGAAAAATTTATGAAATTAAAAAAAAAATGAAATATTTTCTTCCTTCAATATAATATTTCATTGTTATACGTTACTCACTTTTGTTAAGAAGCGTTTCTATGTCTCGAACGAAGTAACAAGAAAAGTAAAATAAAAACATGACGATACGTAAGACATTTCAGTTGTCTTTTTCTGAAAATAAACAGCAAGCTCTGTCCTAATACATATTTCTATGTATTCTTGATAGTACTCTTGTGAATACTGGCAATGTGAATTGTAAAACATTGGAGATAGACACTAAAAAGTGTTGAAGATTTTAGTCAAAATTTTTTGTGTGTTAATCCCAAAAATATATGTACCTAACTTCCAAAAATTACTTCCAAAAATTTCAAGAAATTTTCGAAAAAATGCAATTTTTTTCTTCTTTCATTCAGTTATTCTATTGTTTTACGTTTCTCTCTACAGTTAAGAACCGTTTCTATATCACGAACGTAGTAACAAGAAAAGAAGGATACGAACACGACAACACGTAAGACACTACAGTTGTCATTTTTTTAAATTAAACAGCAAGCTCTGTCTTAATACATATTCCTACGTAATCCTGATCGTACTCTTGTGAATACTGACAATGTGTATTGTAAAAAATTGGAGGTGGACACAAAAAAGTTTAAAATTTTAGTCAAATTTTTTTTGTGTTTATTCCAAAAATGATTTCAGAACCTCCATAACTGACTTCAAAAAAATTTATGAAATTTTTTACTTCCTGCATTCAGTTATTCTGTTGTTTTACATTACTCTCTATCGTTAAGAACCGTTTCTGTGTCACGAACAGGGTGAAGAAAGAATGTAGAGGGAAAATGTCTCAGGTTTGAAGCTTGTAGTAGTGCGCGCCTCATTTCAACCAGACATCGCCACTATCTACTCATCTCTAGATATTTAGTGTAGCGCTCAATAGATGACTGCAAGATCGTGTTCACCCATCTCCTACTGGCTGCTATTGTTGGCCTTTGTTTTTACATTCTGTGATTCTGTGCGCACGCTATAAATTGCACTCCTTGCGAATTTGCAGTAGCACAGTAGATATGCCGCGAATTTGTGTGTCCTGTGTTCCGGGGTGCTTCATTTCATTTGGCGACAACCCGGACATTTCTTTAATCAGATTTCTTTCCCCACCAGAAAGGTAAGTAATTCTTATTGACTTAGCGCCACCGCCCGCGTGGGCAGACGTACTTAGCTTAGTCGCTTTGCTGCGATTATTGTTGCTTGTATATTTATAAATATATTTGTTACATTCTCTTGGAGTCGACGATAATGGTTAAAATCTCTGGGCCCGACGGGTGTGCGGGTCGCACGAAGTACGAGAGTGTGCTCCGCACATTTTACCTCCGACGACTTCCATGGTATGTTAAATGAAAACGAATGGTACGTGAAATATTGAAATTTATTATCTGTAATATCTAAGTAATGTATTAATGAATGTAGTCTGTGTATGAAATGGTGAACATATATATAATATAATAATATTTTATTGAACCACATAGATCATAACAATGATGTATGGCATGTCATAGTACTAACAACAATGACAATAATATTTCCATATAATTATATCAACAATGTAGTAATTTTGATACAATTCATAATATTCATTTGACTTAGACTACGTGGAAATTAATATAAAATACAATTATATTCTACTTTTCCTGAATATTAATATTTATTAGGCTAGGGTTTTTGGATATCTATTGTATGAATTCTATTATTTTACTTTTATTTTATTAATTTATGTTAATGTCTATATTTATGATAAAACAGTGTAATTTGAAGTTGTTATATCATTTTCCGCATCATGCACCTTCTGCACTTTCTTCTAATGATTATCTGCAATATATTGTATGTCATACATTAGTTATTGCCTCTGAGGAATTCTTGTTTACTGAAGTAATTTCTGTCGTAAAACTTGTTTGTTTTGAATGGGTTCAGTGTATTAATGCGTTTTAGGTTTAGCGGTAACGCATTATATAACTGTATACCTTCATTATATGTGCTATTTTCGCTAAGAGTGGATGTTATCTATGGTAGATGGATATTTCTGGCCTGTCTAGTGTTGTGAACATGAACAGTGGAATTAAATCTATAGATTGGTCCTTTGTCTAGTAGATCCTTTTTTACAAAGTTTCAAAAATGTACATGCACGGCAGTGGAAGTATTTTCAACTTTCGAAATAATAGTTTACATGAAGAAAGTTTATTAGTGTTGGTAATTGTTCGTATTATTCTCTTGTGTAAACAAGAAGTTTGTTTTGTTTCTAGTGCTTGTCCTCAAAATATTATACCATATTTTAAAATGGAATCGACACTGAAGTAAAATTTTTGATTCCAGTTCTGCATTTTTGATTCCAGTTCTTACTGATGTATGTGATCTTTTTCCAGGTTCGGGATATGTGAAGAGAAATGCCTTCCCATCAATCTCTGAGTACCTTTTTGCAAGTATTCCCCGTTTTTGTATACAGGATTGTATGTTTCCATTCATATGAGAATGTTATGTAATCGTATTATGAATAAATAGAATTAAGAGCAAGTATGTATTTTCAGCTAAATTATTGTGAAATTATGAAGCATGAGATCTTGGGAGGGGGGTGGTAGAGTACCTGGAATGGTGATTGGACCGGAAAGGGTGGAGGAGGGGAAGGGAATCGGGAACTGCCACGCGCCCTGGTGGCCGCTTTTAGAACTAGGCTCGGACTAGGTCGCGCCTAATAATGTCAGGAGCGCTGAAAGCTGTTAACACAGCGTTAGTATGGGAGAGGGGAGTCTGTGCTTGTTACTATGTTCGTGACATAGAAACGCTTCTTAATGATAGAGGGTAACGTAAAACAATGGAATAATTGATTGAAACAAGAAAAAAAATTCAATTTTTTAAAAGTAATTTTTGGAGGTTAGAAACATCACGCATCCAACGGCCCTTTAATTTTTCCAGCATCCACCCTCTAGTGCCAACCGTCTGAACGCTTCCTCTCCCCCGCCTCCTTGTGATTCTTTTAAACCCATAAAACCTTTACCCGACGAGTCCCAGTATGTCGAAACTTGTCCTGACGCGACCTCCTTTTAAAGAACCCTAAAATTTCCGTTGTTGGTATTCTTTGCAACGAACTGCGTACTATTTCCCAAAACAAATACTTTTAAACGGCTCCAATTCGATTTTTGTGTGGAATGAGAAGACTCTTCTTCCCTTCGCACGCCCGAAAAACTTTCTCTAATGCGTTGTCCTCTCCTCTTATGCAGAGCCTCGGCTCACACTGCCAGCCTGTTCGTTTTTTATTTTTTTATATTTTTAATGGGGTTTTAGGTCTCGTCAACATCGAGGTCATTAGAGCCCATGCAGCCTGTTCGCACCATATTTTATTATTATAGTGGTGTGATCATGACGACAGTCCTATTCGTTTTTATTGGCTAGTCATAACTGCTGTCAGCGTCCTTCGAAAGCACCGCTCGCTCTCAGGCCGGGCGCCGACCAACAGCCACCGGAAGGTGGAGCTCGGATTTCTGCACTTTGTGGGCCATTCTCCACCACGTGCACCGAAGAGAAATGATCACGACTGCCCATAACTTATTACACTAAATAAATAAATAAAGAATTTCAAAGGGACTACGAGGACCGTAATGTAGCGAGCGTCCCGCTCGCTGAAAGGGGTAGGTCGCAGCGAACAAAGGGCCATCAAAATCTTAGCAAACATTATTCAGCAAAAATAATCATGAATGAAACGGAACCAAAATACAACCTCCAAAAATACACAATGAGCATCTACAAAATTAATCGTTGTAGTAACAAAAATTCAAAATTAGTAATAAAACAATACAAACTGCTATTTTCCAAAGTATGAGTAGCAGCAGCATTAAGGAAACCAGACATTTAATGTCATTGGAATATAAATTGAAATGAATCATGGTATTTAGGACGAGAATGCAGAGAGACCACAATGAAACATGATACAAGTTCACAGTCAATTTCAAGAGTCCAGCTGAATCAATAATACGGGTTCACTGTGCACCAGGAATTAAAGTTGTTTAATGAAAGAGTTCGTCATGATTCACGACGACTGGATCGGCGCCCTTACTGACACCCATGTGTCTTTTACGGGGGAGTCATCCGGAATATCTTATTTTCCTTCTGTCTTGCACGGCAGGGTACATTATCCATTCATCATGGTCCATCAGAAGTTGGAACCACAGTGGGTGAGATGTGCAGGATGAGCGATGCAGCTTGGCAGTAGGCGCCCAGCTATAACTTGGAACGCCATAAGCAACAATACAGGTTGTCACACGCCAACTCATTTCCTGTGTCGATAAATACAGAAATAGGATTTTAACAATTGCATCCAATGTGACTGGAGAGAACACCTAATAATAGATTTTCCTTTCAATAGAATGCAGTGCTACACATCACAAGAAGATACTAACTTCAAACTAAACATGAAAGTATAGGTCGTGATTAATCAATAGAAAAAAAAAGATCTTATGTACTAAGATTTCATGCTTTTTATGACTTCATCAAGGAATATTGTATGCCCTTAATCTAGGTCCCAAGAGAGGGTTGACCATCTGACCCAGGTGATTCATCACGCCGCAGAAGAATCCATTCCGTAAACATCCATTTTTTCGCGAAGACCTCATGTCCCCTGGTGGAACGACGCATGTCGGTCCGCCATTCGGGCAAGACGAAGAGCATTGCGGAGATTTAAGGCTAGTCCATCTCCGGAAAACCTCGCCGCATATCGGATTGCTAGAGCAAAAGCGCGCAGAACTATCAAAGAATCCAGATCCACCTCCTGGAAAGAGTTTCTAAGCACCATTAAGAGAACAACATCGTCCACTAAAGTATGGGAGTCCATCCGAAAGATATCTGGAAGGTATTCTCGAGTCCCAATATCTGGACTCAATTATCAGGGTCGGGTTCTCACCAACAACAGAGAAATGGCAACAGCAATGGCTGAATATTTTGCTGACCTAACATCTACAGCAAACTGCGATCCTGATTTCAAGAGAAAAAGGGAAACAGCAGAGAGCACATCTTTTGACTTTCGTTCCACCAACTAGGAACCCTACAACTCTTCCTTCTCTGTGGGAACTTGAGTCAGCTCTAGCGACAGCCCACAACACTGCTCCTGGCTCTGATTCGAGTCGAAAGAATACCTTCTGGATATCTTTAATCTTTCATGGTCCGAGGGAGTATTCCCTAATTCCTGGAAGGAAGCAACTCTTATC